>BOPP01000290.1:136875-159583 GCA_017312745.1 Gryllus bimaculatus | reverse complement strand
GGTTGGGGGTGTTTACCGCAAAGCAAAACAAAAAAAAAAAAAAATTTCCCCCCGTGGCCGTAATGAAGTGATTTATGTGGATTTCCTAGAATATCCGGATTTTAGCTTGTTCTGGAGTAAGTTTGTTGTAGGAGTTTTCCGTTAGGAAGAATTGAGTGATGGGTTGGACTTCCTTCTAAAGCTGTTCGGGATCCGTCTTTTGTAGAAAGTTGAGCAGGTGCTTGCTATCCCCATCGTTTTTTCTATTTAATGCCAGGCATCGATGTAGCCTCTCCTCCAGTCATATAACCTTTGTGCCGGGTGGAGCGTAATCTAAAAAATCGGGTTGACCAGATTCTTTACTGGAATTCCCCCAAGTGTTAGGTGGTGGATCTTGATTTATTTAATGCTTGTCGTTATGGTAGGTCATGGGTCCAGTCATATTCCCACGAGCACTATGAACACTTTATCGAGTGCGCTCGGAGAGCGTTCCAGAAAAAAAAAACTCTGATATCTTTATATGTAACTCAGTGGTGGATATATGCATTTGTGTTTTGGGTGTGGTGTGGAGCTTTGATCAATTAATAGGTCTTTATCATGATAAATACTTTAACGTAACATATTGTGAATGTCCCGAACTCGATTTCTTCGTGTTTTAAATTTTAACTACTGTTCTGGTGAAATCTACTGGGCGCGTTGCCCAGATAGTCTTTAGCTAGAATCCTATCTTGTCCTCGTATACCTGGATATGATTGTCTTGTATTTGTGTGTTTTTAATTATTGCACTAAGCTGTGCCTCTATTACTTTCGTAGTTAGGGCGTGAACTTAGTCCCATATCTGGTAGATAATGCGATTTTTCTGTCTTTGTCTAGAATATAAATACTTTCTTGTTCGAGTACTATCAGGTTTAATAGATGTGGAAATGTTCAGATATTTTCTTTTACTTTCTGGTATTAAAATTTATTCAGACTACTAAGAAAGCAGCATATGTCAATTTATTCTTATATCTCTCCTTTCTGTGGGTTGATAGAAAGTAATTCACCACTTGCTGGTCAATCTCTCTCTATCCTTCCAGGAAGTACTAAGTTTGTGAATGCAGTACTTAGTCCAAATTTTTACGTCAGTAGTTTGCTATCTTTCCAGATGATTGCACAGTACTATCTGCCGATAATGTTAATTTAACATAGGTGTGAATGATTATGTTTAATCGTATTCCTTTTCTTGACTTTATGCTCTCACAGTCGATGAGTGAAACTTACTGATAAATTTTTAGTGTGTAATGGAATGAAGTATCTTTGATATATTTGTTCAATGGCTTGGCCTGTTTATCAGGCATTAAAATTGTTTACATACTAGGCAGCATACTTTCTCGGAATTTTTGATTTAATTATTTATGATTTATGATTGCGCATATGTGTTATTGTGATGCATTTGTGCGGAATATCATATGATGTAAGTTCTTGTTCATCTTACAGACACCACTTTTTTGATTATTTTCTATTTTGCGAATTGTTTTTGTGATTACTCATTTTCTCAGTGGACTTGGAATTGTTACCTGTGCTACTCATAGTGTTGGATGCATGGTTCTTTTGCGTGTTTATCGGTGACTAGTTGTGCGTTTATGCACAATGTATCTATTGACTTTCTCAGTGGCATCATTGAATTTGTTACGCTTCAATGATACTTTTGCATGTTGTTTTGAGCGGATATTTTTTAGCATTTTTTTTTTTGGAGTGAAGCTATCTTTTTGCACTAGGAGGCACTTATCTATTAAGCTTTGTGTTTTGACGAATTTTTTGATATTTGGAGTGACTCATTCAGACCTAGACACCTATTAGTAGCATAATCTTGCATGTGGGATAATGGCTGGGTGTCGATACCAGATACTTGCTTCGTTCTTTTAGATAACAGTAGGTATCGCAACCATATGCGTATGGACTTGCGTGTGCCTAGCATTCTTCTTTGCATCACAGCCTATTACTCGGAGATAAGCGCAGTGTTTAACAGAATATAATCCTAGAAAACTTTTCTTGTCCTCGATATGCTACATTCTGTACCGTCATCGCGCTCGTACGTGAAAATAACGTGGAGCAAATACGCAGGTCTGGGCATTACAATGTAACCGTAATTTACTCAGCTTTTGTTTGACCTTCCCGTGGGCTCGTTCGGGTTTGCTTCGGAAATAACTGACATCGCTTGTTGTTTACAAAATCCGTTGTTACTTTTGCAATTTTGTATGTACTCGTTTTTTACGCAGAAGTATTCGGTAGTTTCCAACGTTCATATATTCGTTATTTTTGTTTTGCAGTTTACTTTTGTTAGAGGTAGAGTTTCTAAAGTCTCTCAACGCTCAATAATAAATCATTTTGTAGTTTAGAGTTTGTGCTTCTTTTTGTTGAATTCGATGGTGACTTCTATAGTTCCACCAAAATAATATCATAGTGTTAAATTATGTGTCTAGGTATGCCTTTTTGTTGATCATTTTGTGATCTTGACTATTTTATGAATATTTTATGTGTCTTCTCTTTACAAGTTTTGTTCACACTTCTCTTGTGGTCCTTTCTGCTTGTATAGGTGTCGTGTTCATTAAATGTGTTTTTTTACCATTTCAGCGACCTGCACTTGCGGTGCGGCATATATTTTTTAAGGCACTCACTTTCTCTGTATCCTCCGTAAGAACTATGAAAGGCTGCCTTTTTGTGTTTTAATAACTATGGACAGCAAAATGTTATAATTATTTTTTCATGAATTTAGATGAATATGTTTTGGAACAGACTTTCGAAATAAAAAACATCTTGTGATTTTTGTCAGATTCTTTATGGAAGGTTGTTTAATAAACCCATGCTTCGATTGACATATATGTTCATTAGCATCATTTTTGGCGTTCAGTCTTGATTAGGTTGTCTTGAGTGTCAATTCTCTGTATTTTTTGTACAATTTGTGAGAATCGATCTTTTGTCAATCATTTTTTAGGGCATTTGACTTTCTTTCAATTCGATACTGATGCATGGATCAAGATAGTGATTGTCTCCATAATGCCTGGTATGAATATTAAGGTCATTGAGCCTTCATTCTTTAATATGGTCGAACTATTCTTTTTCTTGACTTTCTCTCGGATTCTGATATCATGAATCACTGATATCCATTGGGCTCGGTTTGTACCGCCTTGGTATGAAAATAGGCCCGGGCATTCGCATAGTTTGTCTTTTCCGTTTTATTATTTGTTGATATTATCAGGATTTTTTCACTGAGGTTGCCTTTGTCTAAACCCTTTCGAGGTTTCAGCAACGTGTAGAGATTGATTAGATTATTATATGTCAAGATTTTCTCTTGCATCATGGACTGTTGCTTCTTAATATTTTTCATATTGTTTATCCATGAATATATGGCTGCGTCATAGAAGTTCTTGCTGTTTAGGTCGCACTATGAGAGGTATTCTGCTTTATGAGCCAGGTTGGTACCCCCTTACAGAGTGTGTTCATTTCATTGCGTGTCTTCTTTTGTACTCTTGAATGAAATACTGCCGTCATGGCTCTGCGCTTGGATAGGCTCTTTGGCCTTAGAGGGTTCCTACAAATGTTGTCTGTTCCCCAATTGTAGGCTGCTCGGCTTCACTGTGTTTTGGAAAAGCCATTTCGCATTGCGTTTTGACAGAGTTGGGCATTTGGGGCGGTTTTTGGTTGGCCCTTTGATGTTAGCCTCTTTGCTACTTTTACACACGGTTGGGAAGTAGCTCGGGCAATTTTCCTGCTGTGCTTTCATCGCATTAGTAATTGCTAGGATGCTCCATTTTGGGAAACCTTTGTAAGGATTAGTTGCGTTTCTGTGTAGCTTGCACTCTTTAAATATGCTACCCTGAGGTAATTGTGCTGTTGGTTTATGTGTTTGATGTTTACTAATGCGTAATCCCAACACTGTGTTTGATCCGCTCCCGATGTGCTGGAGCCGAGTTCAATGGTATAATGTGTAGTTAGTTAGATTGGCTGTGTATTCTGAAAGCGTTACGATTTTCCGTTACGATATCTAGTTGGGTTAACGAATTGCTTTCACTGTTTTTCATTGTTGATGTCTGGTCTCATGTTAACAACGAATGTTCTGTGCGTGACTTGTGTGATGTTCTGTATGTCCCCCGCGAAGGGGAACAAACGTAGGAGTTCATGTTGTCCTTAACATTATATCACGGTTCACTATATGGGATGGGCGGTTATTGTTTATTGATGCACATGATAAGTTACTAATGAATTACATCCACCTTTCACAAGGAGAATGGAAGTGGTTATCTTTCCGTTCACCTATAATTAACGATAAGCACGATTGTTAACGAAGTGCTTCACCTGGTTCTTTACCTTCGCAGTACATTTTTTAGAATTTGTTCTTTGTTCACTATGGAATCGGTGAGTAGAATTGGTCCACTTAAAAGTGGACTGTACTAAGATACCTTACATATGTGTTTCACCGAGCAGACAAATATATTTGTTCTAAGTATAATTCTCGCAATAAAACGAGATAGCATAACATAGAATGATACTCTATTCATAGTCATTCACTATTCCGCTATTCACTTAAAATTAGCAAAAATCGAGAAAGTAATTCGCAACAAAACGTGTAATAAATATGAGGAGAGCCGCGTGAGCCGCACAGCTGCAAGCTCAGAAAATTGATTACTAAATCCAACACCTCAAGCTCGGAAGATAAGTGGCCCACTTACACTATTAATTTTTTTTCAGAAAATATTTATTATTTATTCAATGTAAGATAACTACAATACAAATACAGTAGCAGAACCAAAGATTTGATATACCGTGTCGATGGTTTCATATACTGGTTTTCCTCAACCTGCTATACCGTTGTCACTTTACTTGTAAAATTCAACTAGTAGAGGTAACTGTAACACTCATGTAAAATAATATGGAGAGACCCAAGTGTTGATACACATAGTTAACAATTCAAGTAAGCGCTTAGTTTGAAACCTATTTTTCATTTTTATAATTGATCACTCCAATACCGGCAGACCAATATACCGTCGATGGTTCTTTTGATGACCTCATATCGGTCACTTTTTGAAATCACTAGCAACGTAGGTGTCGAGACAATCGCTCAGATTGATGAATATGATTGAAACGACAAAAAAATTAGGCGTTGTGATTACTTGATTAAAGCTCCCGCGTATTAATTACGAAAGTCAAATACGTTGTGCACATTTTTGAGTATAGTGTAATATCAGGAAAACATTTATGGAAACAAAATTAACATATTTTTTGCGATCTACTTGTTATTTAAATCTTGTTCATGTTCATGGAAATCCACCCTTTCACTCTACAGAAATGGGCTTTTCTGATAAGGAAGGAACATTAATGTGCATCCTAATGATATAAATGAACATCGATAACTATTCCCTTGTTTGGTCAGACACATCATTGGCCAAGCTAAAACATCTCACTTCGCTTTAACAATGCTATAATATCTCTAGGGTTAGGGAATTGAATGTTTTCTAACGACATGTAATTATGGTCGATACAGCCCTTCCTGATAGAGCAAACACAATATATTTGTCCAGAGACACTAGCGGCCCGTTCTGAATGCTTGAAAGAGAGATAGAAGATTGGGAAAAAGAGACTTGCGTCTTTGGCCTTACATACTGATATGTTTTTTGCAATCCTGGGTGACAGAATCTCTGTATTTCCCTAGAACTACCACGGCTGATAAATTCCTAAGTTTAAGTTGTCTTCTCGAGTTTCCTTGCGGGATACTAAAGATAGAAATGTAGTACTTGTAGCTGGTAATTTCTGTAATCTTATGCCCCAAGGAAATAACTACTATGCCTTTATAAATATGGAAGCCTCAACACCCGGCCTTGAATTTTGTAATTTCCAGCATTAATTTCTATTGTGACGTTTGATCCTCCTTCCCTTCGTCCTTAAAGGTTTTGCTCAAGAATTACTTCGTTTTCGCCTTTTAATAGGGAGGTGGAAATATGCCTTTATTTTTACTGCTAAAATAAGTCGTCTCTGTTTTGAAGTCTGTGGTTTCATATATGTTAATCTTGTCACCGTTTCTTCCATTATATAAAATTAGTTTCGGCCCAGTTAAAAGTGGTTTTCTCGAATTACACTTGAGTATTTGTCCCACCTTCTATTTATCTGGGATGTCTGGTTGTTGACTTGCTTTCAAGTGTTTATCTGTATTGAGGTCCGAACACATTTTTTGAAATCTTTTTCTGCCAACATAACTCTCTCACGGTTGTGCGCCAGTTTATGTCCTTTAAATGTCCATTTTCTTTTATACTCATCTTGGCTGCTTCATTGTCATTATGATTTCTCCCAACCACTTAGGATCATTTTAGTGCAAAATCAGTTATCCCATTGATGCAGTTGGCGTCACTCTCAGGTGCTTCACACCATAATGTATGACACATATTTACCCTCGGGCTAACAAATAGTGTGCTTGCAAAAATCACAACCAATTTTCGTACGTGAAATGGTTCCTTTCCCGAGCGATGTTTGGAAACAGTGCAGGTACGCAACCTCCAACATTGGCCTCTCAGACACCGGAAAAACCGAAAGAATTTAGATGCTTTAATTTTTCTTGCGGTTATCGAGACGCGCTGCCCAACCATTCTCTCCAAACACAGACCGGAGAAGGAGATGTTCGTGCGACGCGCAATGTAAGTAGCTTACTCTTTTCTCTTGCCACGCTCTCTTGGAAGGAGCGTGTTCAGAAGGGTCGAATGTAATATCAGCTACAAATCTCGACCGCCCACTGGGGTTTGGAAGCCGAAATTTTCTCTCTCTTTTGTTGCGTCCTCCAACCGCACTCTTGATTGGTCGGAACAGTTCTCACAACGACATATCGTGCGATTAGCCATGGTGCGAATAATATGGTGTTAAAATTGAGATTGATAGTAAATTTTCATAACCTATTGAGGGCGTCTTCACCTGTTTGTCCTTTTAGAAAATGTAAAGCAGTGGCAATATAAAGTAAAGTTACTATTTATGTTTCGTAATTCAGTGAGACCAACAATCCGAGATACCCTTGCTTGTAAGAAAAAAGGGTTAAATGCTGATACTTGGGAGTTTCGTGTGAAGAGCATAGCTGTCACTGGAATAATATAAAAAAAAAACGAGGAGGTCCAGAAGAACACAAGAGCGAGTATTGTTCTCTCTCTACAGTTATGTAATGAAAAACAGTTGTAGCCAAATTCCAACAACAGGAAGAGACGTTTAAGGTTCTTTGCATAAACTGATTAATCGGTAGATATACGATATTAGCAAAAAACAATTGATAATTAAATTGTTGTACAAATAGTCTGTTATGAGAAACTTACTTTATCGCAATCATTCAATATACAAAAGGATAGTTCTTTCACTTTTAATTTTATTACTCTCAAAATCATTGTTCTTTTGTGTAGAACTTCTCTTTCTGCGTACCTTCAATTAGAATTAGATACTTGAAACCACAAATTACCTCAAATCAAGTGTAGTTTTACATTTTTTTTTTCATCAATATGAAGGATTAGTTTTTTAACTTGCTTAATTTTTAGTGTGGCATTCTTTAATTTTTACACAAGTATCCAATTTTTGTCTCTTAATAGGAGCGCGTCTATTACTCTGATTCTCTTATTGAAGAACAGTATTTCTCTAATAAGAGAAGCTGTCTAACCTATAATAATTCACGCCCCCTTTTTGAGCCGCCTTATGTTATAGGATCGTTACTAAAACATTATAACATTCCCAGAACCAAAGAAGTGGTCCCTATTGCCTAGTACGGTGTGTAATAGACTGATGCATTATTCCAAATATGAACCCCATTCTTTAATATGGTAGGAACATTGGTGAACAGCTCTCAGTGGTTCCAATCAATCTGTCTCAAATTCTCCAAAGAATATATTATGGGTACACCTGAATAGTATAGTTCTATCATCGCTGCTTTTTAACTAACAAAAATGATCAAATTACTCAGAAATGTTTCCAAAATATTACTATAATATTTCTGACCCTCGTATAACACACAAGAAAGACAATGAACCACTAAATTTAAAGTTATGACCAAAATTCAATATTCTATCCCTGATCAACAAACCTCCTAACAAGCAGTGGATAGGTTGAAAAGCACTATGAGCGCTTATCTTCTCCATTCAATATTGTCTCTGCACATGCTACAACGAATGAGGGATGTCACTCCCTATTTCCGCAGTATCATTATGGTCCTGCAGGCACTAACCAGTTATACGAAAAGATATTTTCATTGTGCTCCAAGTTCTGACTCGGCACGTTCAAGAAACATACTTTACAGTTTTCATATCATTGATTCGAGCCTAGCTCTCGTCCTAGAATTTATTATAGTTCTTAACTGGGTTTCTATCGTCTGACAACGTGACAGTTTGTTAAGTGTGCTATAAATCGGTCACATTGCTTGCTAGAGGAAACTGGATATATTAGTGAAGGTAAAACGCAATGCACTTAAACGCGATAGACTTGGCAAAATTTATAAAAAACTAAGTCACCATTGAACGCGTACGACCTTGCAAATTCGTAAATTAAAATCACTTCAACATGAACTGGTCCAATACCTGCCCGCTCAGTAAAATCGACCATCTCACTTTTCTATCGATGGGGATCACCACACAGAACGACACGCGCTCTCGTGGCCCTAACATCACCCCTGGAAACTCTACCTTCAACAATTTCAAGAATAGCACAGACGACAACGTGGTACTTAGCAACCGATCTCCCTGCGGCTACCTATTCAAAGCTATATCAGAATTCACATTCCGATGCTTGACGCTTCAAAAACAAGGCACACACCGTACACCTAGCGAGTGAGTTACGTTGCTGGCGTCACTTGTAATTTAGAAAATATCTCTAAAATCAACTTAATTCCCGCGAGACCGGGCTTGGCATATTTTTATTCTCAACGCAAGAACCAACGTTGCAATCACGGGATCACTGAGGATTACGTGCCTTCTGTACCAACCATCTACACTGGTGTGTTGACATCACTAGTATCTAATTATTACCCATGCTACTAACAGATTGCCGTGTGTGACTACCCATTATCATTTCTACATCAACTATTGGTACACGTTTTGTAAAGCTAACACGTCGTTGCTCTGTATTGTTGTAATCAACTTTTTATTTTTTATATAATCTATATTTCCCTGATCATAAAAATATTTTATATAAGTGAAAGAGTTTAAATTCACTTAAGGTTTTTTGATGATATAAAATCTGCGGATAAATGTAATTGGTTTTATCCTAATTTTTTAGAACTTATTTCGCAAGTATATGTTAATATTTGCTTGTATCATTTAAATTACAGAGAAATTATGCTTTTAAATTGTTTCATCTATCTGTAGCGAAAATAATAATGAGGTAGTGATGTTATTCGCTTGTACAAATCAGCGCGTACATATGTATGACATTGGCGGCTTCAGATTGCGAGACGACCCATTCTGACCGTGCTGGAAAGAGAGTGTTTTGCAGATCATCCCTACATGTAGACAGCGTATTTGTGATGCGAGATGCAAGCGCTCCTAGATAATTCATCTCTACAGGCGTTGTGAGAAGAGTAAGAGAGTAAGTTTGATCGCCCAAGTAGCTTTTGCTTGATAGCGCTTCTTAAGTACCAAATAATTCCAATATAACAAAGATTAAGATTAAGAAAAAGAGAAAAAATTAGTGAATCGAGTGAAGACGCCCCGGTTTCTTTAGCTGGCGTATATCGGTATGTAATATACCCAAAAATTTAGTGGATGAATTTGATATAAAAGAATTTATGCAGGGCGTCGTTTTGAATAAGTGGCGTTATTTTGGAAATTAAAAATATTTTTTAATATTGTTGTTAAAATGGATTTTGTATTAGTATTAAAGCGATGTGCAGGTTTGTGAATTAAAATATGTTTAAGGATTTTTATGAAATTTCTTGTGAACAATGGTGCTTGTTAAAAATTGAATATATATAAAATGTAATATAACTAATAATATTTATACCATATTTTGTCATGTGTTCATGATACAATATATTCTTTTATTAAATGTTATTACACATTTACCTTTGTACATATTTGTGCAATTTCCTTATTGTCTTATACATTAAAAATACAAACTAAAGGTACATATATGTCGGTTCTTCGATTGGAAAAAGCACCTTAATCTACTTGAATTTCCCACTTTCTAAGGGGACCAATCGTGTTATCTTAGTTGTCATTCAGTTGTTGGTGTTTCCTTAATTTTTTATTAAAGTTCATTTGTGTGCATTGCATTAATTACACTCTTCTATGGGCGTTTAGCGGTTCGCTTTCAAAAGAGCGTTTCCTGTCGGTGGAAATCCGACCTCAGCGAAATGAGCAATATAAAACCCCCGCAGTTTCACGATTACGGCGCTTGGGGCCTCTCCGGTCGCCCATTTCTGTCTCTATTCCCGCGGAAGACTGGCCGATATGGTCAAATGAAACTTACAGCTCGGCACCACGCACTTCTGGAGCGGTCCCCGACAAAGGTGTGTTTCACTATAGTATTCTCAAAAAAATCTTGTATACTCAAATTGAATTATACCAGCACAATTCTCAGGTTGGGTAAACATACGTAACATTGGAGACTTCTTGAGACGAAATTCACTTATTTGGTATGATAATACTTGATGTCATATATCTTTCACCCCCAGTTGCTTCCTCCCGATTTGAAAACCTCAACTAATATGAATCTCCTGGTGTAAATCACGTTTTACGGACGCAAGAAATTTTAAATTATTGCTCTCCAGCGGTATTAACTTATACTTCTGAAAAGACCCTCCAAAATAGTTCTACCAGTGTTTAAACAATGATTATAATTGACAGAAATTGCAGACTGAACCAAGTTACTGTTTTAGTCTTTCTCAAAGTTGAATTGAGGAGTAGTGGTCTTTTTTTGTCTCGTATAATTAGCATTTTAAAGTTCGAAATTTAAAGTTTTAAAATATTGTTTTTTTAACGACTTTCTATTAAGCAGATGATGCGGTATTTACTGGGGCGATTTGATCCTTACTGCGCATTTATACGAAACAGACATACATACCAACTATGGGCGCCATAACCCAAGTCGTTCTCTCTTCACCAAATGATAGAAGCCTTTTTTAGTGGCCTTGTCCGTGGGAAATCCCGACCCTGCGAAGATAGAGAGAGGCAAAAAGATGAAGACATCCTGGGCAAACCGTTGGGCTGGGGTTTCTGTATTAACTTTTGCATAATACCGGAAATCGCATTCGTGGCGGCCATCTCGTTCATTAAAAGCCTCCTCGTGCTTGTAAAAAATGTTAACATATGATTCCCTGATTCCCGGGGGAAATATTAACAACTGCACTAGTTCATTGCTCCCCGATCTACACACACAATGAACTCTTATACCCTCGTACTAAAGGGCAACCCCACGCACCTTCTCCTAGGATGCCCGGATCGCATATAAGTCCACTGGAGTAATTGTTAGAATGTGATTAACCAAAATTGAATCAATTGGAAATAAGGTTCATAGATTTCGCGAAAAAGTGAAAACGTTTTGACACAACATTATAGGCAGACAATTCCGAATTTTTTTGAAGATTAGATTACACAAATAATATGAGGATAGCCGTTTCTGACATTCGTCATTCTCGTACGAAAACGCTATTACCCTACTTGTACATAAGTCTGCATCATTTGCAACATTCCCGCATAATAATAAATGTAAATCATAAAATCTCACCACAGTTGGGTTGGGTTACCGCCCAGAAAATATGTTGGGTAAACTTAGCTGTGATGTCTACCTAAGTGTGAGTCAGCCTTTTCATAAGATTGCACATCCCAATATGATGTTAAATGCAAAAATCAGAACTGAACGTTTACTTGTGTACTATTATTGTGTGTAAGGCTTTCAAATTGTGGAAAGTATGTAAGACTAAACTGAAAATGCACAGAATAAGAAAGCGTGAAAGATAATAATATTAGAAAAGCGACTTTCTGAATGAAACAAGATAAGGAGACGGAATTACATTGAGAAGAATCACATGTACTTGCAAGCTGATGAACTGTAAAAAGAAACAGAAAGACATGCACGACAATCTCGCGCGAAAAATGTCTTAGGCGAGGAAAAGAGAAAGAGAAGGGAAGAACTGACTGACGAACAGAGAGGTGGACCTGAGAAAGAGGATGATAAAATTTGAGAAGAGAGAGATAGAAAGACAAAAATATCCTGCAAACCGGTATCGAAGTAAAGAAATGGTTAGAAAAGAGTGAAGAAGATGAAAACGGAAAAGAGAGTATAACAAGAGCGAAGAGAGAAATGATGGAGAGAGAAGAAGACAAGAGAGATAAGAGGAGACCAACGAGAAGACGAGGAGAGAGAAAGAGAAGAGAGAGAGAATGAAGAAATGAGGAAGAGAAAGAGAGAGAGAGAGAAAGAGAGAGAGGACGAGAGGGAGAGAAAGAAGGGAGAGAGAGAGAGAAAAAGAGGAGAGATGAGAGAGAGATAAGAGAGGAGAGAGACGAGAGAAAGAGAGGGAGAGAGAGAGAGAAAAGAGAGGGAGAGAGAGAGAGAAAGAGAGGGAGAGAGAGAGAGAAAAGAGAGGTGAGAAGAGAGAGAGAAAGAGAGGGAGGGAGAGGGAGGGAGGGAGGGAGATCCCATCGCTCAAAATCCACCCAAATGAATTCTGCCTTTGGGCGCAATCGCGCAAGTCGACGCCTTTTCTCCGCCCGACTAGCGGAATTCCGCCCAACAGTGCATTCCTGAGCAGAGATGCAAAATTGTACTTTACCATATCAACTAACAGTTTAGTTATTTGGATCTTATTTTTCTTTGTCGCAAATTAATTCTTAAATTACGAGAACGGGCGTCTCGTAAGTGGTTTCTATTCACTTTTACAATCTACGTAATATTTTTTTCAGTTTCTTCGACTAATAGTATTTCAAACACTTTGTGTTGATCTACTGAAGAGTGGTCTAAGGAAAATTAATTGAAAAATATGACTCTTGGAGAAATGTAGATGGTTTTTCTATGTTGTGTAACTCATGTGTTTCACGGCAAATAAGACATTACTAGCGTACCCTTGAAAGAACTCTCGCGTGTTCTTACGTACCTCAAGAAAAGCAATTCTGAGTCAAAACATAATAGAACTAATATTTTCACCTGCGAGTAATAAACATCATTTGTTACCATTAGAAACAAATTAGCAGGTTTAGACTTCACTTCGGTTAACCAACACCTTAAGTTTCATATCAAACGATGTATTATTTAAAATATGAATTTACAGCTGGTCATTGATCTGCAGACTTGCAGATACCGCCAACAATCGTGCGTTTGGATTGTGATCGTTGACAATTGTCGAGCGACTTGCGCTATTCTTTCGATAATTTTAAATTTAGTTGTTTTTTAATTCACATAGTATTTTTATGTTAGCGCGTTTTGATATTTATTGTTCATTTACGTCAAGCTATTTACTTAATTTCTATAATTGTTCCAAGAACATTTGTATATACACTGGGTAATACTTTATTGAAAATTTGTTACAAACATATATTGAATTTTTTAAATTCAATATTCTGTAAGTATATTAGGTGTTGCCGATATACATTTTAAAAAAATATACACGTTTTGTAAAGAACTTTCCCCCATTATGTGGGCACGGGTACGCTAAATTCTCGTAATTGACTTATATTAGGGTTTTAAAAACAACCACGCCAGAAAAATAAACAATATTTGAAAAACATTACGCCTATGCTTTTATTAAATTTCATTTTTAATTCATGTTTTCGGAAAAATAATTTCCCTTCTTGAACTGTGTTGCCAATGAACGTGTAATAAATTAAATTAGCAGAGTTTGAATTTGAGGAGTGAGCGATAAAAACATAGATGTTGTATAAGAATAATATGAACGTGTAGTGTTTAGTAGATATGTATGGTGTGGTACCATACCAGGTGCATGAGTAATGTAGGTTATGTCACAAACTTGTCACTAAAAGAATATCAATAATTACATTAGTTTGTTGCATGGAAATCCTGCCGATGAAGGCAGAGCTACTATATTTACTAAGGTATCATGAAACTGAAAAATGAGAACATGTGGCCCGTTTCCATCTAAGTTCCCTCCACAATTCGGTACACATCACTTGGTGACCACGGTATCAAGGAACTATTAATAGTGCTTCTTGTTGTTACTGCAAGAGCGAATCTTGAATTAATAATAATCCAAACCCCTCGTCAGTCGTCGCAAACCACGCTGTATACAGGAAGTAATACATAAGATTGAGGAATCTTAATACTAAGCGTATCGATGCAAACAAAGTCGGTCTCCAGCGCAAACGTGAGTATAGTTGATATCGAACAGTGTCAATAAGCGCCGGACCAGGAAAAATGTAATAGAATGCGTAGTAGTATCTCATTCTTAGATTACGGTACGGGAAACGTTTCTTTGAGGCATTTGGTCTCAAAATTCCAAGTTTTAAGGTCCTAGAATGCTTCGTTTAGGAGTTATGGACTGTGACAATGGGCCCGAGTTTTGTGGGTTGTATTTGACGTGATTATTTAAATGCGTTTTTTCAACAAATCCTTCATATTTTTTGTCAAATTGAAATTCGTCACGTCTCCGTAGAATTCCCTTTCTCTATAGACCTTATTTATGAAGATTGGGTACGTGTGAGAGCCTCAAAAGGTATGTATACTACTGAAATAATGAAACGAGTTTCAGAATCAGGTGTGTGAGGCGTAGTAAAGGTACGGGTGTGCCTCTTATCTCTCTGCTATGTGGATCGGCATTCTACATAATCTTCAATAATTACGCCAAAGGTTTTTGCCTGCCCTAAACTATACGTAGCCTTCTCATAACTCCTACCTTCATTTCTTCTGAGTTATCTTATCAACTGTATGCAATTTCATTTTTGAAACGTCTTATATGCATTTCTGCAATACTTAAATCGCATAGAGAAGCCATTGTGTTTCCCTATTGTACATGGCACTGGCCTTATATTGTTCGATATTCTTCATTTCTCTCGGAATAATAACGGCCATTATCTTAATAGAATACAATGGACAAATACCCTATCAGCGTGGGGCTGCCAGAGCATTGTATCATAAATCGTTGCCCGTTATCTTGGCTTTCTTACGCGCGAATATAAACAAAGGTAGGAGATAACTTATCTTAATGTTACTGAAGAGCACCAAGTGAAGTTGATGCAATGAACTCGCATAACCCTGATGTTTCTTTTCTTCGGCTGTTTTGGATGAATGATTGTAGAAAGCGATTCTACATTCGCGTCTGCAAATTCGACGTTACCGACCGATTCGCCATTCTTTGGCATAAGTCATTTTTTACTTCATTCTCTTAGGATGTGAGAGTTTTTGTACATTCGCAAACCTTTACTGCATCGACTGTGATATTTTCAAATAGAAACTCTCTATGTGCGTATTAATCTTATTACATTCACGCTTACAAGATCGGAAGAGTGTAGAATTGTTTTTAGCAGTTTTGAATCGACAAATAATCTGAGTTGGATAAATCGTTTCATCCCACTGCATGCTGTAGTTGTATCATTTGAAAATTAATTATACGAGAACCAAATGGCACTCTTCCCATAAGGTGATTTCAAATTGTCGAAAACAGTCCTATAAGCTATTACATATTCCAACAGTTTTTACAGAAATAATAAAATTATCGTAGTCATTCTGCACGACGCTTTAAAGAAGATTGAAGGGGACACTAAGTAACAAGGATTAGTGTGGGTTACAATTGAAGCGCTTTCCATTCAGAATTAAGAATAACATAAGGATAATAACATATGGATTAAATAAAGAAATAGATAATAAACTAAATTAATTCAATGCGAAACTATACGTAGAACATTAGAAGGAATGTCCCAAAAGATCCTGTTAAGTTTTATAAATTAACGGCAATACCTGCTTTATTATCTGGCAGCAAAAATTGGTGTCTAAAGAAAAGAAATCAAATAAGCATTTAAGCCAGCGAATACACGCCAAAAGGACAAAATCGTTGGGAAGATAGAAGAAAAGATGGCGAGATCAATTTTAAAGTAGACGGAACGGGCCGAATGGCTCATCCCTGATGATGATGATGATGATGATGATATTTTTCCATATGAAGCTACTAATTGAGTCGCTAAGGATTCGTCTATGTTAAGACACTCTTCTAACAAAATTGAGAGATTTACTGTTAAGGCATCAAAATATTGGTTTGTGGGAACATTTAATGGAAGAGCAAATGAGGTGAAAACTAACGTTGACTCTCGTATTCCAACACCATCCGGTGATTCTGGTTCCTGAAAATGGAAAGTTGTGTTGTGAGCACATGCAAGCCTTATAATCTGTTAGCCTACACCAAATATTTCAATGTATTACCTGTCTTGGCTTACTTCCACATTATTTACCAAATCTCTGCGTGGTTTATTCAGCTATCTTCCAAATTATGGGCGCGCGTGTATTTGTTTAAGGAGCTTAATTTACGTGGCCGGCAAAGATGATTAATTGTAACCCACACTAACCTTTGTTGCTTAGTGTCCTCTTCAATCTTTTTTAAAGCGACGTGCAGAATGGCTACAATAATTTTATTATTTCTGTAAAAGCTGTTGTAATATGTAATGTAACAAGCTGAAGCTGTGCAAGAATAATAATGTAACAAGCTTAAAGGACTGTTTTCGACAATCTTATATTATAAATTTCAATGTTATTGCTATTTAAAACACAAGTCATCTTTATTTACAATTACATTATGTGCAAAAATCGGACCGAAACTCTCGTACCGGATGTCGTCCGCTCCCGTCGTCTGAGTGCCGCCGCGGTCGCGTGCGGTGCCTCGTTAGCCCCTTCCGCCCGCTGCCCTTTCGCGGCCCATCAGCGCCGCGCCGCCGGTCGCCCGTCGCTTCCTCCGCTCTGGAGGAGCTACGCGCAAGGCACAACTCTTCCCTAGATGGTGATGATAACGACGCTGAGGATAAGTGATGTAAATGTCACTGGGAGGGAAAATGCATACTGCATCTGTCAAGTCTGTCAGTAGAAAAATAAAATGATGGAAATAAAATGATTAACCGAATGCTATATGTTCATACTCAGATTTAAATGTAGCCAAAGAAGGAGGAGAGGGGGACGCGGTCATGCAGTCGCAGCTTCGTTGCGACTTGGTTTCTGTTTTTAAACCCGCGGTTGGATGACCACCTCCTTCCCCTCCTTTGAGGGGATGCTGCATTTCAATCGAAGTGTATTTCGTCTAAAGTTTAATTTAATTCTGTTCTACTCGTCTTCAATATCACGAATTTAAAAAAAAAATTGTAGTTTTGAGAATCTGTTCTCAGCTCTTTCTACAGAAGCTAAAGAAGTCAGCTGCAACAAAATCAGGAAACCTCTTATTTCCCTTGCCATCCAAGCACTCGCTTCGTTGGTGTCAGAATTCGCAGCAGCGGTTGCAGCTTCTGGTGGCGAGTGGGCTGCAATTAGTCCAATTCTCGCTCCTGGGCCTTGTGTCACCAGATCTCTAATTTAGATCGCTCGGCAGAGAAGAGCCAGTGCCGTTTGTGGGAGGGGGTCGGGGAAGGTTGAGCGTGCTGGGGACAGAGGGATGGGAGACTGAAAAAGCACCAGAGTTCGAATGCACAGAAAGGCTTTGGCGACCGGAGTTTTCGGGATGGTGTAGCAGGGAGCACACTGCATCCGAATTCGTGTCGCTCATATCAGCACACACAGAGCGCGGGAGATGGAGGCTGGCAGCGCACAACGTCTCTCCCTTTAATTGCCATTGAAACTTTAACCGTTTTTGACGGTAAAGTAATTAATAAAGAGTCAGGACTCCCTGTTGCCCTCTTAACGCTCAAAGCTAGGATATTTTCTTCAAACGTAAGATAGATGTAAATTCTGTAGTTCTATTCATCGACATTTTTTCCGATTAAGAGTAAAGTTTGTAAGTCTTCAAGTTTGGAGAAGTTTGTAAATCAACACACACAATTTCAAAAGGCAGCAAACTTCAGGAGGACTATGTTCACAAAAGTGTTTGACTGCAATTGTAAAGTAATTTCAATACACAGTGAAACGTGTATTTAGCGATCACTGGTAGTTTTGTTGAGTATTTTAGAGGGGTGGTCACTTCGTAAGGGAATTTTTTTTAAATTGCACTTTTGACGATAATATATTTTAAAATATAGGAAATTATTCTAAAAATGTATCTAATATATTTATATCTCCTTTGGGGTAAAAATAACCGTTCAAATTATTTTCAATCCTAGTACTTCCAATAGTGATCCACCAGTAATAGAACACATTTTCGTGAGTAGACTCAATTTGTCATTTGGTACGTACGACACATTCTAGCTCTTAGAAGCTCCAAAGCTTTCTTTTTCGTATAGAAAAATGAAATAAATTAAGAGACGGGTGTTCGCTCAGCGCTGGCAGATTCCGGTCGTCAGCCGAACACTCGCGTGTTACGTAGCGAGTTGATAAACCCTCACTTCGACATTGATATTGTACCGGACCAGATGGTCTTCCAGGAAAGTAAGGAAGACTGTTAAATATTAGGTCACATTTGTATCTGGCGTCTCAATTCAAGAAATAAAAGAGAAATGGAGAAGACAGATTATTGTTTTTTGGATTTCCGGATCATCCCGCTCTCAATATCTCCGTGAATGAAGCTGAGGTACAGAACATGTCCCGCGAATGCTTTTACAACGCAGCCAATTTTCATTTTAACTATTTAAAATTCGGTCTACCATACACGTACATTTCGCCTGAAAGTGGTCACTTAAAGGGGAAAGCTCCTTATGAAAGAGGCTGGACGGGGAGGATGGTGTTCTATTGCCAGGTGTATAATTTGCATGCAAAATTGGTGTCGGTGCGCTTTCCAAGAAAAGTCAATCGGCCGTAAAGACGGGTGGAATATGGTAATATGGATCGGACGTAAATATGGGCGCTCCGTGTGAGGGGTTTCACCACATTCGATTGGTGTGTTGGAAGGTTTATTCACAAAGACAAACAATTCACAAAGACAAACAATTCACAAAAGTATTGTGCATTTTATACATTATATTATAACTTTTTGTCCCCAATATGTCTAAACGCGATATCTCACACTTTCGCTTACAACATGCATTCGCAGTGAATGATTCGTGGAGATTCTTCTGTTTTAAAAATAGACATGTTATTAGAAGCAACTATATTTTCAAGTGGGGTAGGAACCTCCAACATTTACGTTCGTGGGAGAATTAAATTCGACAGTGACATATTATTTTGTAATTAATGTTTAACAGGCAAACAAAAAAATACTAACAATAAACAAACCTGAGCGTGAAAACTCGAGTGCTTAGGGTCATACCAAGGGGTCAGAGCTTCCTGGATTCGCCGTAGAAGGATGTAGATAGAAGGGGAGGCCCTACTCCTACTCAAAAGCATTGACCGCCTCTTCACGTGTGAAATACCAGAGCATCGAGGTCATCACTTGATGGTATGATACTCTGGTCTGCTCGGTGAAGGTAATGTAAACAAAGCTCACTTCGTTTGAACACACAAGTTGACAGTGGTTTCATCAATTATTCATATTTTAACGTTTACAAAATTATGACATGGAACTTGTTAATTCACAGAAGATCTGAAACGTACACACATCGAGCATAAAACATCTTACGTTAAAAACAGGCTTTGATTAGCGAATGTGGAAAATATTGGTGTTTATATATAAACATTGTTTTGAAAACACTGTCATCCGATGTATCCGTGGTCTGAGCCTGATTGAGTTCGGAAACAGTGCGCGAAATGCTTCACCTGCGCGCAGCCATGCGGTACCTCGTCCTACTCCTCCTCCTCCTCCACCCCTCACCTCCTCACTCCTTCCCAACCCCTCACTCCAAGCTGGCCTCCTCCTCTCGGACATAAACTCAATAGCACGTTTTGAGTCAGCGCCCCAGGCTTGGAGTCCGTAAATTTATAAATTCACCTCTATCCTCTGTGCGGCTAGTGGGTGGTTCTTGGGGTATGCAGTAACTTGGCAGTAACTACTCTCATAAGTGCTTACTTAATACATACTAAAAGTTAAAATTTTGTTTTTGCAAGCATTTTTCATCTGGAATAATAAAATAAGAATTTAATAATTGTGGAACAAGCTATCTAGTCAGTTCAAACGTTAGAAACATGCGTAGTCGATATAAATGTAGTCTCTTAGAGGTCACGAGCTAGGAGAGGGGGAGTCGTTCAGTCGAGAGCTTCAATACTAATCATTTAAGTCGTCACGAAGCTTCCGATTGGATGACTTGTGTCCCCGCATCTCCATACAGTTTGTGACCTCGATGAGATCCTACAATAAAATTGGACTACAGAGCCTGGGCGATCTCTTTCTCTTGCTGCATCGTCTGGCGCCTCTCCGGGAGGGCAAGGAAAACACTTCGGAATGTTATTTGTTCATTTATGTGAATACATTGCTTATATAGTGAATGAATTATTACTTATCCTTTACTCTTCATTTTTTCTAAATCAGTGACAATTTTTAGCCATTTGTGTACCTTCTTCAACAAAGTGCAGTTCATTCTAGAAAAATGAAAAAAAAAATTGTAATAGGGGGCGGATCCAAAAAGTATTTCAGGGGGGGTCACAGTACGGTACACCTTAAATATCTTCGAAGAAAATTACACATTTTTAAAATGAAAATTTATTCTTTAAATGTCACTCATTTTGGCTTATTGAGATTGGAAAGATCAAAATGTGCCACTTGTTTAGTAAATTGCTTCAAATTTGGCCCTTCGTTTCTAATAAAGCATTTTTGATGTTCTTTGAAGGCGTTTCAGAGGAAAGGATCATGTGTTTTGAACATGGCGCTCTGGAGATTTACTCAAAAAGCCGGGGGAATTTCTTCTCGGTTGACCAAATACTCACTTCTTTTGTACAAATTTCCTTGACGTAGATTGTCAACTGCTCCGTGTTAGTTTGGAATGACGCCGAAAGATCGCATCAGCTCCTGGGCAGACCCGCGTAAAATATACAATTGCCAAAATACGGGGAACTCGCCGATTTCTACCTCAGACGCCACGACGTGTCACCAGCTCGCATTGTCATCAGAGACGAAGTGCAGAAAGCTTAGTAAAAACGTGTTGGACGCTTTTAAGGTTCGATTCAGGGCGTGCCAAGCACTGGATGCAGTCGTAATATGAAGTAAAAACGACGAAATTCGTTAAGAAACGTTTGATTTCGTCTGCACAGAGGTAACTGTGACAATCTCTTCTATCTCGTTAATTTTTTCTCCAAGTAACAAACTTGGAGCTTCGTAACAAACTTCGCCAAAACTTCACCTCTTCGCCAAAACTTCGAGCCAAGTAACAAACTTCGAGCTCAGCTCCCGTCGGGGCAAGACCTACGCCGGTGTCGCTCCTCGTGATAAAGTGTGCGCTGTGATAACACCTAGGTTATTGTGTGTACTTCAAGTTCTATTCGGACACAAGTATAGCTAATCAGTGAAGTGTATGTAAATGTATATAGTGCAATATAAATATTTAACAATTAGTGAAACACAAAATGAAATGAAACTGCTGGCCCTCCCGGCCAGAGCATCCGGTTTTGAGCAATATTACTCTTATAACGGAACAACATCGTTACAATGCAGTCAACAGATCCACTGCAGCTTACGCCAGATACAGCAGCTTTCAATGCTACACCATCAAACAAATGCCCCCTGTCTCACCATCGCAGAACGGCTGCACGCATCTTTCCTCCGCACTAACTATCTTTTATCTTAACGTTCAACATCGTCACCCGTCTCTTAGATAGGTTAGGTCATCGCAGCCTTCATGCTACCGCACCCTCCACAATACCATCTTATACTACACACGACCTCTATCAACGATGCAGCTCAATGACTCAATAATAAGAATCCGCCAACATGAAATGTCAGGCAACTGAAACCACGGAGAAAGCAAGCATGCACGGATGGCAAACCTAAATGTACGCAAACGAAAGACGACGAAGTGATGGTAGCCATTTAAATACTAAACCTACCGACATGACAGAAAATGTGATTCCTCTACAAAATAAATTCACCCCTCTAATGAATGAAATCAAACTCAAAATGAAACTGGCGGGGAAAGAAACAAATTTTTCTATCCCAACCAATTTAACCCGCGTCTAAAATGTCCCAAAATTGATTACATTCTCAAAGCCAAAAATGTAATACCACAGGGAAGGACTTTACAAATATAAAATTTTATTTAGTAATTGAAATTAAAAACGAATGCCACGCCACAGTGACGCGTTCCGCTTCGTTAATAAAGCTCCTCGACGAAAAAAAGGGCAGCATATCATTACTTATCTCAAAAATAGACAAGAGCTTTTAGAGTTGCTACTCGATACCTTGGATCCCACAATGCATAAAGATGAAGTAAACAAGAATTACAAACCCCTCGAAACATACAGTTTTCGTAACTTACATAAACGTGCGCATAGGACTAACTTAAAACGCCCATCTCTCACTTTCTTCGTAGAATCTTGAACCAAGCCAAAATAATAAAGGAACATCTACAAAAAATAGGAAAACCTCGTCAAGCCATCATAAATTTGAACCTTCCCTTTACAAAAAAGAAAAAAACAGCTGTTCAGTGTTCATAAAAGATGTCAAGAAAGTACGGAACCCCCACAATGCGGCATACGTGCAAGGGAAAACCCCTGAAAATGCGTAAAAATGTGTGAAGAACACTTCACTTAAGACTGCAAGAAGGATAGAAATGCACCCAGCCATATGCCGCCTTTATGA
>BOPP01000290.1:110743-136328 GCA_017312745.1 Gryllus bimaculatus | reverse complement strand
TAGGGTCTGTCGGTAGGATATCTTTGGCATTTTAAAAATAATTAAGATGGTTGTCATTGCAACGCAATGTTTAATGCAAAAAAGCAGCTTTCGATGGCTAGCCATCCAATCATCAGTTGTCTGATACAAGAGAAAACACAAAAACAAAAAACACTTAAACGTGAATTAACAACAAGATCATGATAGAAGGGTTTACAATAATTTACAAATTTTTTTGGAAGATATATTAAACGGAGAAGTAAAAGGTCTGGGGGGGGTTAGCCATTAATACTAAAGAAAAAGCGAATGAATAGAAATAGGACACGTAAAATTATTTTTATACAGAAAAAACTAGAATTTGTAAGTTGACCGTTCCTTACTGCTAATGGAAGTCACGAAAACGAACTACCGGGTCGGGCGAGCGAGGGGCTTAAGTACCGGCGTGGGGTGCGAGGAGGCAATGGCCTGGGTGCGTGACGCTGTCACGTGCGCCGCCCGCAGGGTGTGTGTCGGAGTGGTGTCTTCATAGTAGGATTTAAAAAAAAAATTTTTTTAGTTTTAAAAGAGCAGGACTATTGTTTATGTTTCATTTATAAGTTATTATTTAAATGAATGTGTAGGTTGTTCTCAAAGTTAGTCTAGTGTGGTAGTGGTTTTCTAATTCAAGTATAGAATGTTGTGTGTGGATTGAATTGTATGGCTGTCTGGAGTAGAATGATTGGCAAAGTTTGAGATTTCAGTGTGTGTTATCAAAGCATGTTATGTCTGCGTGATTCTGGTATGAAAGTTCTGCTGTGCTGACCAAATATATTTGGCTTCGCAGTCGTCGGCAATTTAGAGAATAGACGCCGCTTTTGTTTCCAGAAAGATTGTGTTTTTTTGGGGACCAGCATTTTTTGAGGATTCTGTGATTTGAATGAAAGCTTTTATACTGCTTTGTGAATTATTGTGTGCGACTTTTTCTGAAGGGGTCCCAAAAATAAGGGTAGCAAGCTGTACTTGTCCGGTGTTTTGTTATAGAGAAAGTGTAGTGTACTATTTTTTGTTTTTGTTTGGACTATTTTCGGCCGTAGTATGTATTGTTATGAGTTCTGTACATGTAACCGTGTAGACATAGCAATGTGTTGTATGGTGTGCAGTTCTCCAGAAAATGAGATTTTTGTCAGGGGGTCGTTAATCTGTGTATATGTAGTGGAAGGCGGACTGTTTATGTTTGATTAGGATTGTTGTGAAAGAGTTGTGGATGACAGGTCTGTGTATGTCGGTTTCTGAAAATGTGAGTATGTTTGTTTCGGGATATGTATATTTAGTCTAGGAAGATTTGATAGATATGTCTTCTCTTCGTGTAGTTCTGTGGTGAATTGAATGTCTAGGATGTGTGCTGTTGAGAAATCAGTAAACAGGTCAATGTTGTTAGTCCGTACCGGTCCAGAGAACAAGGATGTCGTCGACGTAACGTGCCAATATGTAAGTTTTGAGAAGTGGATTGTTGAAAGGAGAGTGGTCTGGTCGAAAGGCCGTCCATAAATATATCTGGCCAAGGAGAGGAGAGAGAGGTGAAGCCCATAGGAATTCCTGCTGAAGTTTATATGTTCTATAAAATTTGTTGTCGAAGTGAAGTAATTTTGGTCCATGCATAAGTTGAAGAGTTTTGTGAGTTTTCATCTCGACGGGTATGGCGCATGCTCATGATTTGTCTAAGTAAAATTACGTAAAACGTAATTTACAATCAGCAGTTGAGTAACTAGGGAAAAATTATTTATCGAATGAAACCCAGTTTTGCCATGGGTGGACAGGATGTGTTCAATTTTTCCTATTAGATCAAGGCTGTTTTTTACCAGTATATGCAGGTTTGAACTGAAACGTGTTTATGGAAGAGGATATTTTAATTTATGAGCAAGTTGTGTTTAATGTGTTAGTTAAAGAGACTTACAGTCTGATGGAGTATTTATCTTTATGGTAGATTTGAAGGCCATAGAGTCTAGGGGGAGAAGGGTTGTGGTATGTATTGTTTGGAACGGAAAAGGGCTTGAGAATTTTAGTCTTGGTAGCATGCAAAGATACTTTTTGTGGTCGTTGGAAAGTTGTTCAGTCGGGTTTTATCAAGAAAGTCATAAGATTTTTTGTTATATTCTGTTTATTAGAATCCCCTATTGTGTGCCTGTGTTGCTTTTTGATATATTACTTCTTCTTCTGTGAGTTTTTGAAGTGTTGGGTGGTTGAATGTGAAAGTCAACTTTCCTTGTTCTTGTTGTTTAGTATGGATCTCTGTGTAGTTATTGATCGTGTGGCTATGTCATTTTGGTCTCGGCGGAAAATCATTGTTGAAAGATTGGATGTATAGATGTCGGCTTTGAGACATCAAGCTGGTTTTATTGGAGTGTTATTAAGGGTGTGGAGCGACAGTATTTGCAGGCCCTTATTTAGAAGCGAAATTCATGGTCGGATAAAACAGTCGATGAAAGGTTCAACACACGGGTGACTGTGTGACGATGACTGCCTTTTGAGTTGCATTTGTCATTAGTTAAGCTTTGTAGGTTGGGTGCAGTGCATTTGAGTTTGAGGGCAGGATAAGGCGGCTCGCTCAACTTTACCGTTTCTTGTACATCTTTTTCGTGGAGATGATTGTTGAGCTCGTGCCCCGACAGTCTCTTCACAGCCGTCCACTGTAGAGGATGCAGGTCGGGGACTAAGATTCTGATGAAGCAGTATTGGTTTGTAACGTCAGTTTTCATCTTCGAGCGGCACACAGGCGCTTGATTCGGATTTCAACACACGAGTTTTTGCAGATTGCCAACTCAACCACACTACCAACAACTCACGACCTAGTTCCGAATCATACGAGAGAGATGACATTTGTTCGTCACGGTTATTGAAGCGCAGTATACCACCGTAAACTTTTGTAATAAGGTTTTCTAACTGCGAATAATTTCGAACATATACTTAACAAACTCGTTAGCGTAAAATAATCCTTTAAAATCAAGCAATGATATATACTGCATTTACATCAACAGAAGGTTATACGATACGCTGCCGGAGAGCAACCACAAAATCTGACAGTAATCAAGAACTCACCGTACCCCAAGAAATTAGACAAAAAATGACTGAAAAAACACGACTTCGTAGGACTCTAATGTACACCAGACAAGCCTGAAGACAAAAAGAACTTAACGCATATCAGCCAGCAACTAAAAAGAGAACTAGAGTACCAAAACACAAATTTTCCAATTACGTAACTCTGTCACCAACAGCTATAACTAATTACTCATTGTGAAAGCAACAAAAAAAACCAATCAGGCCACAAAACACATTCTCGGTTTGATTTAGAAGACAAGATGCCACTTGGCGACGAAGTCCTCGAAGAAAAGCCGAATGTCTTGCTTATACACTTTTCTACAGTATCAAAACAATAGCTAAAGAAGTATTTCGGAAATGAGGTAACAGAAAGTTTACAGGCTCCCCTCCAACAGTCAGCACCACTCAAGACGTTCAATTTATCGTGTGTAAATTAGAGAACCATTAAAAAGCACATAATCCTATTAAAAGCCAGGACATGATCTTATAACTGGTACAAATATTACAGGAACTTACAAGGAAGCACTATATTCGTCACATCCATTCTTTAATGGCATTATAAGCGAGAGCCACTATCGATCTCTGGAAGTAGCAAGGTGATAGCCATAGCGAAGACTGGAAACATCTACAACGTTGCATCAACAGTCAATAAAGTTCCAGTTTTATCCACGGTATTGAAAAATATTTTACACGCTGTAAACAATAACCGCATAATATTACAGACTATTCAATATGGTTTCGTTGAAGGTCACTCAACTATAGATCCAGACCACACCGAAATAGTAAACAGATATCTCAAGGCCCTAGAGAAAAGAAATATTGCTCTGCTGCTTTCTCTGGACGCTACAGCAAGCATTTGATAGGTCGCATGCAGGAACTCTATTCAAAATCAAAACAATTGACTCCCACGTCATTCTATACCTTTTTAAAATCTATCTATCCAACGGGCTTTTTTCAATTAGAATACCAGATGTTTCTCGGATTTAAGCACAGACAGCAGGTGTCCCTCAAGTAGTATCTGTGGGACCAGATTCGTGTACGTATTATACTTCTGACTTCCCAACAACAAACGCAGCAATATGGCTGACATATGCTTGATGAACAGCTTACTTTAGCTGTCGCGATGAACTCAACTCGAGGCATGCAACACCTGCAGCGATCTGGAAAATAGAGAATGAGCGAATTCGAATGGAGAGTAATATAAACACAGCAAAACACAACAGATTACCTTCTCACTTCGAAAAGAACATGTGTCCAAAGTGAAATTTAATTCGTCAGAACTCTCAGTAAACAACTGTTAGGAGGTAGTCTTGTTTACATCTAGACAGTCATTTACCGTGGAAATCTCACATCTTGAAAAAGAGAAAGAATCACAACTGAATTAAGCAAATTATCATGGCTACTTAACCACAAGCGTCCATAGAGCTTCTCCTATATAGAACCAAATTTTTAGTTGTACAAGACAATTAATCAAGCCAACGTGGACTTACGCATCGAACTCTGGGGAATGCCAGCAGTCAAACTGAGATCCTGAGAAGATGGAAGACAAAACACTGAGGATCATATATATTGCTAACGCTTCCGTGGTTCGTCACCAACAATAATTCTGTACAAAGATAGTTGACATCTCAACAATGACAAGGAGGACGTATCCGGAGAGAAGCAGAGGCGATCAGAAGAGATGGGATGCCACCGAATCAACACTCAGTGAACATGATTGACAATAGTGAACATGTGTATAGCTAAGCGTGAACATATTCTAGACTTTACCTTAATTCTCTCCGAGTAAACTTCTATCATGTATACCATTTACTAATTGTTCCAAGTGAACAGATTGTAAATTAGCAGAATTGGAAAAAAAAGTAACAAACTTTATCAATTGTGTGTCGCATCTTTTCCAGAACTCTTGTCTGATAAAAACCTCTGATAGAAAAAGCGATGTTTCGTTGCAGCTTCTACTAATTGCTTATCCTACGAGTATTACACAATATTCCCCTTAATGAACTCCCAAGGATAGGCCGAAAACTAGCAAGTGTAGCTCTATCATTTACAATTTCTTTGAAAAATAAATAGGTTAGGTTCTTCCCAATTTTCTCAATTTAATTTCGTTCTCTCGAAGTCTGCTTATGCATGTCGATTATGTCCATATTTTCTTTATCCTTGTTAACAACTTAATATGTCTCCCCGTTCTCTCTCCATCTGCCTTCTCTCGCTCTCTCTGCTTGCCCTCCAGGCGTGCTCTTCCGGCTTCTCGTAGCGCGCCCTGCACTACCACAGTGTTCAAAACAAGTATTTTCTCCTTGGGAGTAGTGCGTTTCTTCTGTAGCATTTCAGTAGAATTCTTCGCAATTTCGGAAACAATCTAGAATATGTAAAATTGCATTTAAAACCTGGAACTTTCTTTCCTCAACACTTAATTTTGGGCCCGCAATGTAGTGAATATAATGGCCTCTGTTATTTCCAAAGCGACATTTAACGCGCTCTTCTCAAGAGAAGTCGTAAAAGATGTCGTATGAAACAACGTTCGCCGCATACTCAACTAAGTCTCCTCGCACCCTCTAAATTGCGACGTTGCAAGTGCAAACGAGAGCTCTTACCGGAGGCACGGAGGGGTTGGAAGAAGGGTTTTAAACGTCTCCCTCGTGGGAGATGTGCATTGTCTAAAAGAGAATGTCGCCCCATGGCAGTTATGACAGAAAGACTATAAATGATGTGGAAATGATAGAAACAATGTGAAATACAAAGTGAGTAGATCCATATGGAAACGTGGACCAAAAATGTAAACGTTAGCGCAAAGCAGGGATGTCGACAAAAGAGCTTTAGGTCTTGGGTGCTGTCGGGCTCACTCTGTAGCCTCGACTGACACTCGCTAGCGGGATCGGGCTGCTCGCTGATGAGCAAAATACAATCCACGGGAATGAGTTTTTTATCGTCGGTCTTAGGAATGAAGGGGTACGTTCTTGCAGATTTTTGTTGATATAAAAAATATAACGTTACGGATTCCTTTTTGGTAAATCTCTAGTATTTGTGAAAGTTTCGTAGGAACGTAGAAAACTACTTTAAGTTATTAATTTTTTTTCTGCCTATTAAACATTGCACATAGCGTCAAAAGTCAGTGCCCAAGGGCTTTGAAACTTTCTCTAAGTATTCTTCCGCGCCAACACATCTGTTTCCGACCACTCCATAAGCCTGGCGGACTGGAACACGGGACCACTGCAGCACGCAGAATCAGCTCGACCCTACTGCATGCTCTCTGCCCCTGGCGTAAACAAAGTCGGACAGCCAAGTATTTATAAACTTTGTGTTCCCCTCTACGCTACTATCGAGTTGATTGTAAATATCTTTCTAAGTCAGATAACCGACATATTTTGTACAAGGTACAGAGCCGTGACTTTAGATCCTGGTTTCTAACAATGAGCTCACAACAAACCGCTCCATATTCCAATAATGGACAAATCGGAGACAAGTAAGCTCATCCTCTTTCTTATAAATTTTCCTTTTGAGTATTCACGTTTTAAAGTGTAAGAGCCTCCTGCCTCCTGCCTACTGCCCAAGAGATTTTCAAACCTTAGCACACGCCACTGTTCACCTTTGGACATCGGAGAGGAAAGTTGCACAAACAGCCGTTCGTTCCAGCAGAATGTACGTCCTTCGCGCATTGATCGCCTGTCGAAATTGCGCCGCTACTGTTGCATAATTGACGCACGACTCTGCTCGCGCTTCGGGCAGGACGCAACGCGCGCATTAAAGATATCTTGGGCAGTAACGTTTAGTCTCCATAAACAATTTATTGCAGACGCATTATCTACTTCACCAACGTACCTTATGGCGCGAGGTTGCCGACGGGGAGATCGCTTTGGAAATTACTGGAGCTGTTGCATTTTACGTCCTTTGCCAAAACGGAATTCCTGGGCTGCAAAAATTCGCTGTAGTCTTATTAGTGTAATATTCAGGGACACCTTTCATATTTTAGTGGCTTGTACCTGCAGCTTTTCTTTTTTCGTTTTTTTAAACATGGGTAAGTGTGATAGAATTCAACGTAATTAAATTATCTCTGACTTTAAAAAAATATGCGATGACGATAGCCATTTAGTGATTTTTTTTAAACTAAAAAGGCTTCAAAGCGTTGCAAATAACTTTCTCATCCGTTTTTCTGTTCGCAATACACTCCAGTATTGTTACTTTTTTGATTATTTTGTACGAGGTAATATCGTTAAACTGTATTTTGAACTTTGGCTGCAGATAACATTGATTAGAAAATGAAGTTGATAGTTTCAAGAATATTTTGCCGTAAATTTTACTAAGATCGACTTTTTATGAATCACATTAGATCAAGGACATTTACTTCGATTTATGAATGGAAAAATAGCAAAACACAATTTCCTTATTTTTTTATCCTTCTTCCTATGAACATTATTACTAAGATATTTCTTTCGTACATGACCAAGCAATAAAATATAACTCATTTAATTAAGTACTCTATTTAAAAATGGAAACCGGATAGGAAAATGTCATCTGTTTCAATTAAAACATCGATATTTTAAACGTCGATGTTTTTAGCGACATCGAAAATATTTTGGTGATGTATCGTTATGCATCGTTGTTTCTCTAAAATTTGCCATCATCATTCACGGGCGCCCCTTTCTTCAAATAACCTTCTCCTCCACCCCCTCAATACATAAACAGTATTCATCTCTCCAAGAAACAAAAATGAGTTCTTGCGGTTAACTCGAATCGGAAGTCTTTTTTTTAAATGATTTGGGTGGAAGAAACTGCGCGGGCGTGGGGCAAGCCGCCGCCGCGTGCCCATGTGCGCGCGCTTGCTGTGGGGGCAGAGGCGGCAGGTGGAGGGCGCAGATGATCCCGGGCGGCGCCACTTCGCGGCTATCGATCGCCGCAGTGGACGAAGGCGCAGGCGCGGGCGCGGGCGCGGGCGCGGGCGCTGCGGACGGGCCCTCCCGCACCCATTGCCCTCGTGGCTTAGTGCCCCGCTCGCCACTCCAACCCCACGCCACGCCCTCCAAGCGGGGCATTCGAGTGCTCGCCACATTTACAAAGATTTCCTTTTTTTATTAAGTACTTTTACGATACAGCGTACAAACCCACTTTACAGAACTGTTTGGATAATATGCGGTTCATCTGTACCGCATATTGTTTAAAGCAAAAATAAGAGGGAAGATGTCTCCATTGGGCGTCTCCATGGAAAATATGGGTGGAACGCTTAGGAGTTTTGTAGCTGGCGATTTGTGAAATGATTGGGTTAAATGGGCTTATGATGTGGAGAATTTCCTCCCGAGGAAAAAATGAAATGGTAACGTGTGGTGGTTGGTGAGCGAAGCGCCCCCTTTTGGGCGGAAGGGTGGGCGAAGCGCCCTCACTTCGCCGCCCCTACGTCAGAGGTCGCTGCGTCCTATAAATTCCTTGGAAGGGCAGGGGATTTTCAATCCTAATGTTGTGCAAACGTTTTACGATATACACGGCTCTTTTCATACACATCAGAATATGAAACGAGGTAATTGTCTTATTGTGATCATCCCCACATTTTGGAGAAGCATAGCTATGTGCCTTTCATGCGTCTTTCTTGCAAACATTGCTTCGCTATCTTAATTTGACAAGTGCATGGAAATTAAAAGCACGAGAGTATCTCCCATTTTGGGTGGGCGTGCTTGTATGCACGTTCGGAAGTAGAGCGCTGCGACGTCCGGATGTGATTGCCGTCGCTATGCGAGGTCATCGTCGAATCGTGTGCTGTGGAGACCACGCGACCGCCTTCCCAATGGGGATGTGGCATCGATTTCGAGGTTTTCCAAACACGTTTTTATAGAAACTGGCATTCTTATAGAATCATCTATATATTTAAGCTGAAATTTTTTGACATCGATGTTTTTGCGTTTTGTGAAAAAAATCCTATTATCAAAATTTTGTAAAACTTAAATGGGAAATAACTTATGATACCCGTGTCAGCACGTTCGATCCAAACTACTGTCTCTCAGCCGAGATGGCCCCAACACTCCGGCATTTCCTACGCCCTTCCTCGTATTTCGCTCCTGAAGACTTTTTGAAAACTTTAATTGAGATTTACGTCAACACAAACCAAGCCACTGTCATATTAAACATCGATGTATAAAAATCAATGTTGTTCAGTGTATTATTAATTCAGTGTGTGTTTTAATTTTGAACAACAGTGTTTCGTTATCGCCTTATACGTCCGACCGGAATAGGTGGCTCAGGACATAAAATGTCGCTGCAGTGCTTCTGATCAGGAGGTTCTACGGTTAGTCTCGACGGTGGCAGGATTTTCGACACCATATAGCCAGGACGGATTGGGTCGCTGTTCGGACGCTGTTGTAAATTTTAGCGGCTGGCTGCTCTGACCAGTAGTTTTTCGTCGTTTCTCCGATCAGCACCACGCGATTGCTGGAACAGTTCTCTAACAAATGGGTCACGGACCGCGCGATCTTTCCTCCCTCTTCCTTGTCCTATCCCCAGCTCTTAAACAGACTCACCCTTGTATGCCCTACATTACCACACGTGCCGGGAGACCGGTCGGGAGCTTGTTCGAGCTTGTTCCGGCCGGGGCGGTGTCTCGCTGGTGGAGGATAGCTGGTTAGGAGAAACCCTGCTAGACGACGGTTGGTCGGCGCCGGATCTCACCATCTACCGGGGGAAGATCACTGCCACCTCTCGAGGAAAACACATGCTCTACACTTGTGGGACTAACGACCTTCGCAGCTGACGTGCTAGGAATCACCAATCAATCAATCATTTTTACTGTACTATAACTTTTACTTCTTGTATTTACAAGGAGGTGTTGTCGCAAACGTTACGTATTTATTTAGGGGGTTGAAGCACGTGTTACAGGTTTTTTACAGGGGGAGGGGTATTGAAAATATTACAATTTTGGGTTACGTAATTTATAAACGACCCTGCTGGACTGCGCGCAGAATGCGTTCCCTCTGCCGGTCGGCCCGCGCGCCGCGTCCTCGGTGCGGTTCCCTGGCGCAATGACGCACTGCCCCCAACGCGCCCGTCGCTCTGCCGTAACTTTTCGTTGCAGTAGGCGGTAGCCGCAGTGGAAGGGTGTCACCCGTCGCGACTAGTGCCTGAGCGATCCGTCAACATCGATTTGCGTTTGCGCAACTCGCGCTGGTGGGCTGTCGCAGAGGCGTTCACAGGGGAAAAGAAGGAACTTTTAGCAGGAGTGTGTTTAGAAAATGAAGGGGTGTGTTTAATTTTTAGGTATGAATCTATTTCAAGTGGGACTCGTCAAATTCGTTGGGCTAAGATTATTACATTATGAGAATAGTGGAAGCGGATATTGTATTTATGATTTCACGATTTTATTTAGGTTCATTGGCATTACATATGCCATGACTCTTGTATGTCTCGATTCAGTGTTTCACATTTTTAAATATCATCCATTATTTTTAATTTCATGTTTTCATACAGTGCAACACAAAGCAATATTCGCATGCTTGCACACAAAGCAATAATGTGTGCATTCTCCGAAGTGTTTGAAGTAGACTATTTTCCTAGAAGAAATAATATGATCTTAATATATTTCCTCTAATTATTTACATATGATTTTTAACACTTCTTTGCATTTATATATCTAGATCTGCGAATTATCTATCAGCTGACATTACCCTCTTGAGTGTGGTTTCCTTTCGTACATTGTAGTTTAAAAAAATGAAGTGAAGTACTGCACCCATGAAGATGGCTGGGTTCACTTCAGCTTTACACACTTTACACACCATTTTTATTTCCTTGTATTCCAGGTCTTATGTAAAGTCGTGGAGGAAGCAAACATTCTTCAAGAAAGAAGGTACTGCAGATTATCCTCGTCGTAAAATGGTGAGAGACACCCTGGGAAAACCATTTGAGCATTGTACAAGAATCATGATTCACTTAGGCACTGATTCATGTTTGTTTGTTTTTTTCGTTTTTTTTTCTTTCGAAAGACATGAAATTAATTTGTGAACGGACGTTCGCAGTAAACATTTTTGTAGACGTGATGACATAAACATCGATGTAGAATTCACATTAATCGAGAACGTTAGCAATGCACAGTCATTGAGCGATGTCGATATAAAAACCTCTATAAAAGAACTCTACATACCTTCCAATCATTTCCATTTGTAGTGGGCATACTACTGTAAGATAATTTCGTGTACAATAAACGTCGCGAATAATTCGATGTAGCATTTCATGAGCGATTATGATGATAAAAAATGGCAATATATGCTCTTATATACATTCGCTTCTGCCTAACACAAATTCCTTCATAACGCTGGATGTTCTACGGATGCTTCTGAATGGCAAGTTTATCGTCCTGAATGGTTCCGTCGCTTTATACGGCGCAAAGCTTCGCCAAGTCTTCACGATGTCGCTCAACCGTTCGATGGGGCTTGGGACGAAGGGTTAATTTACAAACTCAGGAAACTAGGCTTACCGAAATACTGAATCAATACCATATCAAATTTCGTTACTGATCGTACATTTATTGTGCAAGTGGGCTTAACTCTATCTTCACCACAGAGAAGTTAAGCAGGAGATCCACAAGGTTCCCCATTGTCACCGGTTCTCTTTAATGTTTACATTTCAGACATTCCAACAAATCCTAATATACACACTGCTCTTTTGCAAGCGATACTGTCATTTTTGCCTCAGATCAGTATCTCAACACTTGAAGAAATTTAATTCAGGGCCACCTCACAACCATTGAAACATTGTGTAGAAAGAGAAAAATTAAGATAAATCCAAGTAAGTCCATACCGAAAGTTTTCACCCTCAGATATCCAGCCTTCCCACTCCCACTAAAATTCAACTCAACAATAATACCATGGTGCTCCATAACCACCCTCGTCCGTTATCAAGGTTTGTATTTCGGTTTAAACTTAACAGAATAAAATATATTTGCCCACAAACCATAATACGCAAATATAGAAATGTTAGTAATATATTCTAAATTGAAATTTACATCTTGAAAAGTGCACACTATTTACTAGGTATGCACGTCTTTATAAACATCCTTCTTCCCGCACGACTCGTCTAATTGGTCATTTTCCAAATTACGTCTCATAGCTTCCCATGACATCCTGTCCGATGACTCCCTTTATCATCCCTACTGTTTTTCTGATCGCATACCTACCAAATTTCTAAACAATAAAAATTTCGAAAAGATATCAAATTTAAAAAAAATAGAATTTACTAATGTTTGTGATCACATTTCATACATTATCAATTTAATACATTATAGAGCGCTCACATTTCACTATTATGCGTCACGCTTTTAACCACAGTCGATTACAATAGTTTGTACTGTATCGTATAAAACAATACAAGTATAATACAATACGTGAGAAATTCGGCGACAGCACCTGTGCAATGTTCTTCCGATGGCAGTTGTTTCCTTTCACGTGCGCAATGAAGCCATTTGCCTCTTTCTCATTTGCTATCAATGTGTTTACTCCGAACGCCACGCCGCCGCGCCGGCAGTTCAGTGCTCCGTGTCCTCCTCGGCTAATTGGCTTTGCTGCACACTTCATTTGCATTTCACTCGATTATAACTTGGCGTACGTTTTTGCTTCTGGAATTAGAACGTGCGTTTTCTTTACTTTCTAAACGCATTGGATTGGTATTTTAATATTATCATTTTAATTACCTAGTAACTTTCATAATTGGAAGTGCATTACTTTTAGTAGAACGGTAATGGAGATAGCTTGTGCTCCTTCGCTCCTGAGATCGTCGATGTTGTTTGAACTTCATCTGTTCTGTGACGGATCGTCTGTCTTCGGCTTCGAGACCTGACACTGCCCTGGTAGGATTTTCAACTTAGAGAGCTTACTCGAATTCAGCTGCCTGGAGCGACAATGCTAGCGACCGTTTGCTTTTATTATTTATTTGTTGCGTCTGTACAGACGCAACGCGTGTTCTAGCTCCTTAAGGAGCGTTCAACGCACTTTAGATAAATCCTCCGTTATTAAGCGCCCTCTAGGGACCGCTGGGTCGCGCCAAGTCACGTTAGTTTCAGTCAAGGCAGTGAATCGCCGGCAGGTAGCGTCTTCACACTCGCACGCGCCCTGCGTCGTCTACCCATCGACCAGAATTGGGAAGGAATAATTGGATAGGGGTTAGGACGCTTCACAGCAGTTGGAGCAGGCAGCCCTGTAGATCAGACAAACTCTTTTTGTCGTCACAAATTTCACAGGAGGTTGTACGGGAATCGAAGTCGGAACCTCAGTGGTAAAAGGCTAGCGACATCGCAAAGCGAAGCTTCGCACATGGCTGACAAGCAGGCCACGGACCGCGCGCGATTTTCCCCTTTTCTTTCTTGGTCTTCAACCACACATGTCTGGAGCTTACAGCTTGTCTATGCTGGGGCGGTGTCCCGCTGGTGGGAGATACTTGTTGGGAAAATCCAGCAAGCCAACGCGTAGGTCAGCGCCGGATCGCACCACCCAGCGTGGAAAACAGAACGCCTCCTCCCTTGCAGTAGACTTACGGAAATATTAATGTAACAGTTGACGCTCCCAGAGACACGAAATAATCAAATCTAAAAAAAATCGATTGTTCTATGATATTGAATTACTTAAGATATGTCAAAGCGTGTATTATTAAGGGGAGGGTCTGGGCGTGAAAGACACGATACAGACTTCTACTTACGATACTATACTTTCTACTGGCAAAGTATCAAACTGGATGTGGAATAGAATGCAATATAGAGTTATTAAAGAAATGGATTGGTATTCGTAAAGATTTATACTTTGGCGTACAAAATAGACTTACTGCATCACGTATAAAATATAATGCCGATCTTGTCGTGAGCAGTAGATGTTAATGAAGTTGTGTTGTAGTTCCAAATCCTTCTTCAATATCGCCGCGCCGCTCATTACAAACTATCCCTATCCGCTTTCCCTGATTAGTAATGCAACTTGATCTGAACTCTTTGTGTTACATTAAAAAATCTATCTCTTAAAACAAAGATTTGTGGAGATTCTTAGAGCAGCTGTGGCAGGAAATGGTATCCTCCCATAAAACAGACGAGAGCAATTAAAAAAAGGGGTGTTAAACATAGCGTCCATAATGTCGTGAATGGCAGAGTTGAAAGGAAACTCGGCTGTTGGCAGGCGGTTGGGGCAGGCGGGTTGCTTAGGCCGCGTGAGCCCATTTAAACCCGCACGCAGCGCCGGCGGCGGCTGGAGGCTTAACGCCTCTGCTCGCAGCCTCTCCTCCGGTCACGCCTTGCCCGCACTCAGAGGAAGGGCCGGCGGCGCGTTAATTTGGATTGGTTTGATATTTTGTTTATTTAATATCCCTTTATTTTCATTCAATTGTAGTTAATACATATTTGTTTATGTATGGCATTTTTACACGGAATTTAAATGAGGTAATGTTTAACCCTCTGACGTTGGACACTCAGAAAATTACTTTTTGAAGTTTATAAGTATTGAAAATTATCTAATGTTATTTTTGCCCTGCAGTATATGCATTACCTTCTAGTTTCATAATCCACGTAGTTTGCGAACTCTTCCAGTCTTCTTTCTAAAATTAGTTGGACATAATGTCAAAATATTGTCGCTATTTTTATAATGTTGCCCATTATTTCTTGGTAGTTTGCGCTTCGAATCCATTCATATTGAATCAATCAGGCTCATTAGTGGTTTTTTGTTGATTAGTCTTGGCGATGCTTTCAAAAAGCTTTGATTAGCAGATTCGATGCAAAGCTCATTGAGAATTGGTCGCTTTTCTTCGCAGAAGATGTAAAGATTGTGTAGGATTTATAATTTAATCGAGCGTCTTTTGATATCTTGTTAGAAACCGATCTGAATAAATAGAGGGTAGAAATATTTTGTAATAGGATCTTTTTGTTTCAATTCTCATCTGTTTCACTTTGTCTTCGGTAATGTGCTAATAAAATTATCGTTCATCAAAGGACACTTACTTATCACTTTTATTAAAAGCAGACGAAAAAGCTGTTTCTGAATGGGCAATTTATTTCTATAACAGTCCCGGGCATTTTCATTCCCTGTCCATGTCGCGATCCGTTCTGGATTAGCCCTGTCTGCTCGCTGTCGTTAATCTAGAAAGAATGGTAGCGATTCTCTTTTTTATAGACATTTGGATTCCGGCTGAAAGAAACGGCCAACGGGATTTCGCATTCTTGAAATAGTGCTTTCTGCGAGTAGCTATTCGCAAAAGAATTAGACAAACTATAGTTCACGAAGGAGCATTGTCGTCAATTGAATGACACAAAGATTTAAATTATGAATTTAGTACATGGGATTGGTCAATATGGATAAAGAAACAATTAGTTTTGCCAGCACTAGAGTACAAAGACAAATCAAAAACGCAAGACGACAATGAACATTTTTTATTTAATTTACACCACGAAAAACGCTTATAAACTAAAACGAATTGTTTTGTTTATTGTCCTCATGCGTTTTTTGTATTTATAGTCTAGCCCTGAGAAAGAAATTAAATATTTGGAAACGTTGGCATAACCCGTTGACATAACTTTATCCATATTGATCAATCCCGTGAACTAATTTTATAATTTATTAATGGTCTTGATTTCTACAATGGACAAATATTTAAATTACATGTCGCGACTAATATACGTGAGGTGTGAAGGTAACAAACACGAAACGCCTTGTCACCTGTTTTTTCAGTGCGAACGGGATTGTAGACTTCTGAGGCTCTTTAAAAGATTCGAAACTTGTAAAGCCGAATGTATTTCCTTGCCACCCGAATTCTTAAAATCGTTCATATTTTTCACTCTTTAATTTGATGTTCCCTAGTCATTTTGTTATGCGGTTTACATGTCTATGATTTGATTCCACTTACTAGTTATTTATGCACCTTGGCCCTCGGGCTTTCTGTTGCCGCTCTTAGAACCCGTGAGCGCCAAGGTACATAAACGATTTCGTTTTTTGCCTAATTTTAATACTTCATATTTACTAATTAAGTAGCTAATGTTATCTCAACACGGTTTATCTTTTCCTATTTCACTCCCACAATTACCTTTTTATAATTCGCTCTCATAATTCCCTTCATCAGAGAAAATATAGCATTAATTAAACTGTTTTCTAATTCCGTCGTAACCGTGATCCTCTCGATTCAGGTAAGTTATGCTGTGTATATCGAGCTCTGCATCGAAGCCAATTACAATCAATAATATATCAACAAATAAAATGTGTTACTTTAATACTCCATTAAAGTACAAAGGAGATGTGATTGTAGCATACGTCCTGTTTGTGTGATATGAAACACGCGGAGGGAGAAGTTTTATGAAAAATGCGGAGGGGGACGTCCTGCTTTGAATGTGCCCCCGCGTCGCGCACGGTCGTTCCGGGAGGAAAACCGATTGTGACGCCTCTGGCGCGTTTATCTCTGGAGTCATAGATCCTGTTCGAATACGGCACCTGTTTCACGCATGGGGTTCCCACGTCACACGTGGTCTAAACTGCTCACAAACATTGGGCTCTGATAAGATTCCAAGATTTGCAGGTAGATTAATTAAAACTAGGTTACCATAGAGAAATATAGCTAACTGTTAAATTTCAAAGTTGGGTTCTTGTCGCATTATGGTTTCGAGTGGATTATTTGGAGGTAACACAAAAATAGGAGTCAGTGAAAAGTTAATTTAGGAAAATTAATTAGATTAGTGTTGCAAAATTTCGGAGTGGCTCCGGGTTACGGGCGGCGTGCGTTGGCTACGGGCTATGTTGAAGATCGTCAACTGTGAAGGGCACACGAATAGGCATATACATTAGGTAATACATTACAGTAATCAGGTGACAGTCTCAAGTAAGACACGAGAGCCCTTGAGGTGGCTTCGAGTGTCCTGGGTTCCTTTACTGAATGCTATCAAACCGAAATGTATCCCTCTCGTCACTTTTTTGCTCTTAAACGTGTTTTCAGTCAGATTATAGATTGTTTCGTCTAGTTCATTCACTTATAGAGTATGACATGATTAGTTACAAATTGTCTGTAAAAATTCACAGTATTAGACGGAGACATTTTCTGCAAATTAACGTTAAAGGAATTTAGCTTAAGCATCTTTAATTGTGTATTTTTCCATACGTTTCAATCTGAAATTATGTGATCCTCGCCAGTTACGAAATGTTCGTGATTTTCGCGTTGTCTAAATAGCTGGCTTATGAAAGTAATCAGAGGAATTGAGTTACAATCCGTAGATGTAAGTAAAATTCAGACTCGTTCAAGGTTTCTGCGAATGTGAATGAGCGTAGTTGAAGAGAATAAGAAACACTGCGGATGCTTGGAATCGAGGAACGTCAAATATTAGACTTGCTTTGTCTGTGGAAAAGGTCTCGCCAAACGGACGAAGATAAATTTCGACAGCAGTCTGCTCCGGAGCCTCTGCTCGAAACACTTCGCTGCAGGATGGTTGCAGCACTCGATCCCGCTGAAGCGAAATCCTCGGCATTGCATGTCAAGAGTTGCCGCGGCGCTCCTCGCCCAACGACCCACCCCCGCTCTTTCTACTTCAGCTCATTTCCAGTCTGCTTCGACTCTCAAACCACCTTCCATCCACGCCTGCCGCCATGACCGCCACACTCCCACCCCACTCCCACCCCAACCTTTTCGTATTTTCCCATCCCCGTCGCCACTCTGCTCCTCACATCCGCGTCCCCGCTTCCTCGGGTTGTTCCCCTCGACGCCCGCCCACCACCGCTCTTACCTTATATCCGGCGTTCCTCAGCAATTTTCCCTCTCCCACTCCAGTGGGGTTTTGGACCTTATCGCCTGCCCTACACTCATTCTTTGTCCTTATTTATTCAGCCGCCCCGTCGCTTTCCCGCTCCGGTCTTCAACAGCCGCAATCCTCGCCTCGACGGGCTTTTCGCAGTCCCCGCCACCGCGACGCGACCCCTACCCGCTCCCGCCCTCGCCCCCCGCACCTTACCCTCGCCCTCACCCGCCCTCCGCCCCCCCCCTCGTCCGCCCTCGACCCCCCTTCCCCCGCCTTCGCCCCGCCCTCACCCGCCCTCACCCGCCCTCAACCCCCCCTCACCCCCCCTTCAACCCCCCCTCACCCCGCCTCAACCCCGCCCTCACCCCGCCCTCACCCCGCCCTCAAACCCCGCCCTCACCCGCCTCAACCACCGCCCTCACCCCGCCCTCACCCCGCCCATCACCCCAGCTCACCTCCAGCCCTCACCCCTGCCTTCGGCCCCGCCCTCACCCCCACCCTTCGCCCTCGCACCTCGCACCCACGCCTATCGCCCCGCAGCCTCGCACCCGCACCTCGCTTCGCCCCGCCCTCGCCCCGCCCTCTCCCCGCCACGCCTCGCCTCGGCTCCAGCCATCGCCCTCGCCCTTTGGGGCGCCGCGCCGGCATCGCGTCCGCGTGATTTATTGCGGCCTTCCGCGGCGCCCCACGCCTCCGCTCGTTGATCATTCGTAGGTGGAGGCTGCGTCTTGCGCCCCCTTCTCCCCTTCGCTTCGTTGCCCTGGCAGGCATTCCCAGCGCCCACCGCTTTGCCGGCGGCAAGGAAACGAGTGAAAAATTTAAAGAAAAAATAGGTTTGTGCGTTTTTAATTTATTTTTTAGTCTTAGAATTTCGAAAATGGTCTCCGGGCTTGCTATGAGGTATCCCCCAAATTAAAATATCTTTAAGATATTTGGAACGGCGCTAATAGTCCATACTTTTTACCTGTGTAAAATTTAGGTCAAATATTTGCGGCTCCTGTTATGCGTGACACACGCATCCATCCTTGTTCATGTAAAAATCAGTTTTTCGTTTTACATTACCGAAATCCGACCTTGAAGTTTTGAACCGAATTTATACGCTACCTTTACGAGTATAATAGGTAGAACTGTGGAAATGTAATTACAGCGAAAAAAAAACAAACCTAAATACCTACAACGTTAGCATAATTCGAATAAACGTGTTTCATGAAAACAGGGAAATACTAGATTAAACTCATTGTTAATCGAGTCGAAAGTAGGGTGATGTAATAAACGTCCACGGTGGTACAGGAAACGCAATGCCTGTTTTGTCTATTCTTTCACTACCTGACTACGTATAGCATCAAATATGTTGCCTGGAAACTAGTATTTTTCAGCACTATTGCGTGAAAACTAGTACTTACCTTATATGTTTATTTATAGGAAAGTGTTACTTTGCGGCACTCGTGCACTTTTGCCGTATGCACGCCGCCAACCCGACACAGACACGGACATGTGACGCAATGGAGTTCTACAAACTAAACAAAACACTAGAGCAAAATGAATAGTATGGCTTCCACCTCTCTTGAGAATAATCCCCAGAGCATATACTTGTAAGTTTTCATGACTTCATACTAAAAGGTATCGTACGTAACTCGCACGAAAATGTTTTAGACGTACGCTTTCCAGAATGCTAACATTTTTCATTCGTTCGCCAAAAATGCCCCTTCATTATTAGTTACATAAATAATCATTTTGAATATACCGAAAGTTCATTGCATTTCATTCCCGTACCTTACACTTTAATTAGTATTTTTAAGATTTCTTTATGGTCTTCTGTAATGGTCAGGGAGTGTGTTATCTCAAGTGCAATGTGCGCTTGGCATCCTATTTCTTCCTGTGTCATTTAACTTCAATAATAGCTATCGTTCAAATTAGGTACTTGATGGCTATTTCGATAACTACTGTTGTGGCCCTGAAAATAGAAGAGGCTCACAACAAGGGTTAAGAGCCTGCAAGCGACGGAGTGCAGAACGGATGAACGCCATGAGCGGTGACTGACTAGCGGCGCCTCCCTCCAACCCCCAAGCCCCATCGCCCAACGCCCAACGTCCAAGACACAAGACGTAGTGTACTTTGTGCATCGCACCGTTGACCATTAAAATAAAATTGGCCCCCTTCGTTAGAGGAATTAACTTAATTACATGTGTCGTAGAAGTACGGATTATTTCAGGACGTGGCTCTGCATACCATTTACCCTCAATGCCGTACTTTCTTTTCTTGACTTGTGAGAAATCCAAGGTTCCCTGCTAGATGGAGGTTTTCGCCTGTCGAGCTCACCACAGTTTTCAACTTGAACGAGATCTCAGTTGCGAGGAGTGCCTCGGGAATGTTGTATAGTTATTCTGGGCTGGGGGCATGGGTTGGGCGCTGCTTCTGTGATCGCACGTCATTTACGTGTAGCAAACCCCGGACTCTCGGCCGAGCGCCCGCCACCTTGGTGTTCTGGGATTTGAATCCAGCCGTTTGGCACTGCGTGACCCTCGCTCCTTCAAATGCAAAGGTTCAGTTTACTTTGTCAGTTCCTTTCAAGGCTACCATTTCTGAGAGTTGTGTTTTCGCTTTGTGCACCTGTTACAGACTTCTTTTCAGTCTCGGCACGTTAACAATTTTGCAATTTTGCACTATTGTTTTTTGCACAATTTCTCAAAGTTTGGCATATATCCCTGATCTGTGTAATGTTCATAAATTGAATTCCTATAAAAACAAGACTTGTAAACTTGTTCAGTAGCACGCTAAGAGATGATTGGAAGCTAACATAAGATAACAATGATTACTGGCCAATGTCGATATTTTTTTTACTCGTAATGATACGCATACATACGCGAGAAAAATTGTCAATTGAATAAACCTGATGCTCGAATTGGCGGCCACAATGTTTTATCTTAATTACTACTTTTATTTTACCAAATCAAAAAAAATTACTTTCACATAAAAGTTCTACGATAAAGATATCTAAACTAGTTGAAAGAGACCTGTAAGTACTTGTCAAAAGGCAATTTTCCAGTACCAACTATTGATAGCTCAAGGTGGCCACTTCATTAAAAAATATCCAAAAGAATTGGGAATTTTATTGCTATGAAAAGAGGAAATTAGCGGTGCTACATTACGTACTTTTTCGCATTATTTCTGATTTTACAGTTTTCGAAAATTCAGAGAGCTCAAAGAAAATCGGACCTGCACCATTCTTGCAAGCGTTCCTAGTTGTATCTGTGGAAAAATGTAGAACATTTTTTAAAGAATTTTTCTTTATACTCATTGTATAAATTTCAACCACATATTACGCCAAACGTACTCGTATATCTTTTGGTCATGGCCTTTCTTAAAGATATGATAGTTTTTAAGAAGTATTGTAAGGCAAAAATCTCTATTTTCCATTTTGTAGTTTTGAAAATCAAATTATTAAATTTTCCAAAATAGAGTTCGCCGGAAATAGACAAGCACCATTTTTTACCGTCCCTTGATACATACGAGGAGAAAACATAAGGAAAAAACTTGCAATCATTTTTTAGATAAAACGTAATGAAAATTAAAAATCAAAAGTACCTTTCAAAAATTCAAAATATCCATTTCAAAGTCAGAGGGTGCTTGAGGTCATTTAAATTGATTGGCGTGTATCAATTTTGGAAAGATCGGCTGAATGGTTTAGACGGTAGCCCTGACACACTGACGTTTTGTCGTCAATGGAATTTTTCGGTATCAAGGATCCACAAAACATGTTTTTAGACTACATAGCGTGTTAGAGGAAGTAATTTTCTCTATAGGGAAACAAGATTTATCCAGTGTTTCATTACCAAAAACCCGGCAATACGAGTTTCTCTCTCGCCGTTTTCTGGAGCACGATTTCAATACATTCTCTTCTTATGAACAAAAAAGGACAAATTAAAAATTGTGGAATTTTTAGATTCTTTCATAAGACTGCGAGAGTTTTGAGACAGTAATAAAAGTAGGTTTTCTTCTTCAGAAAACAGTGGGACATTGAAAGTTGTTTTCAAAACATGTTTAATGGCTGAGCTACAACTGTTAACATTCTTTTTCGTACTGAAATCAACGAGAGATACTAATTTTAATCATAGCGTATGTCTCTCTATCGGTAAATTACTACTAGAGAATCGGAGATACAATGGCAAATAGAGCCAAGCCGATAAAAACTTTTTAATAGCTCGCTTGTATATAAATACCTCTATAAAACCAACCTGAATTGATCCACGGATTTCGTAAAGTAAAGGTGCCCTGGAAATCCGGGGTCTGGCGAAGAGCCCCTCCTAAGGGAGCATGGCTGGGGCCGAGAGGTTTCCGAGTCCAGGCTCTTCAGGTGAACCACTTCCGGTGGAGCCAGGCCGCTTCTCGTGGTCCTCAGTCCTTCACTACTCCTACAGTCCCTCACTACAAGTCAGCCACTGATTCAACAAATAAAATTAAGATTAAAAGTGATAATTCCAATAAAAAAATAAAATGTCTTACTGTGTATTGCATGTGTATATTTTTCATGGTTGCAAATTTAATAAATGGTTTTTATAGGTCACGACGCAAAATTGTTGCGTTGATTATTCCATTGCAAAGTTCCTTCCTTATGTTCGTCGTTATCGTGTTGACGGGTGTTGGCTTGGCCACTGTTCCATGTGCTGCTTCATATCTGTTCACATCTTTCTTGGGTGTTGTGTAAAAAGCAAGCTTCCTATTTGTTGCGAGCGTGACGTATGTGGGTGGTTGTGTGTTTGATTGCGTGAATCCGCCCTGGTTGTGGCACCTCGATCGCTGTCGCTTGCACGGTGTTTGGGTCTCTCTCTCTCTCTCTCTCTCTCTCTCTCTCTCTCTCTCTCTCTCTCAGAGAAAGAAAGACACCACAGCAGCGAAAGCCACAACCATAGGCGGGAAAGAAGAATGAAGAAAGAGAGAGAAAGAGGAGAGGAAAGAGCGGTATTTCCAACATTACCCTTATGGTTTTACGAACCGTAACTAAGACCGCAGAATTACAATGCACCCATTGCGAAATGAGCCTAAAATTGAACTCTAATAGTTAGGTGGGAGGCGGCCATCACACCAACAAGCAGCGACCTTGTGCGTGAAAACATTCGGGAGAGAAAATGAAACGATAATTTGTACTCTCTCCGAAGAATGAAACGACATTGCCAGCTATATGTGAAGAGACCATAAGGTGTGTATGGAGAGCTCAGAAAAGAGAGAGAGAAAAGAGAGGTATCGTAAGTCAAAATCTCTTCGATGCGTTTCTACAGGTCGAGAAGTCACTGTATTTTCGGAGAATGAATTTTTCAAAGAAAAGAACCAAAAAACCGCTAGGCTTGAACTCTGTCGCCGAGATCTGTTTGGGATTTTTTTTGTTATTTCAGATATTCTTCTATTCGTGAGATTTAGGCACCATTTTGCAGAGGTTATGAAAATGTAACCTGTGATAATGTCGCCGCGATGTCTTCGGATAAAATCTAAAGTCATTAAAAATGCAATTATGACCGAAGCAATACAAAAAAGCGCAATTTTGTACAACTCTAGGGTTATGTTCAACCAGGCCGGTTGAATACCGGCCGTTTTTTTCTGTTTGCAGGTTATTGTACCATTCGCGCAACTAAGGGTTGAATAATGTCCAATTGATTATAGGTTGGAGAATTGAGTAGGATTGTTAAAAGAAAAAATTCCATTTCTTCCTTGCATAGGCATTTTTATATCATTTTTATATTTGAAATGTTTGAATTGGAGATATGTACCAATACATTAGTTACGTTCAGAAATTTATATGACAAATTACTATTTACAAAGATATATAATTACAATAACAATAAGAGATGTATAGTGAACAAGTAGAAAGAAATATTATTATATTAGTTTTTAGTATTTTAATATAGTTTTAGAAAATTACGATATGTAATTAGGCAGCATAAAGTGGTAATGTATTTTGTGGTACACAAACTTATTCGAACAATCTTACTGTTTACTGACCAGCCAATATATGCATTTAATAAATGTATTTAAATACTCACTTGATTTGAAAAATGGTAGCGGAGTTTAAATAACTAGTTGGTGTGTTGCCCACGTGTCCACCAGGGTTCAAACGGGATGTAATCGAGAAGACGACCAGAACTGGAGAGAGAGCAGTGAAGGAAGTGCGCACGTAGAGAGTCATCCCTGGTAGTGGAAGAGATTTTCTGAGAAACGGAAAGCTAAGCCCGAAGACCATTGCATACGCCATTGGAGTAGGGTTCCTTGGAAAATTAGATGGAAGGATGCACGTAAACTTATTGTTTTTATTCCACTTCATCGAATATAAGTGAAGACAATTTGCAAGGAAGAAGCCGGTAAAACGATCAGAATGCCATGTCCTCATAATCAACTACTGGAATATTGTTATGAAATGGCAGAGCAGACAAATCGCCGCGAATGAGCTATGTCCGCGTAGAGGACAAAAAAACGCAAAGAGTAGATTTGAGCGAAGTTAAATTTAAAAAAAAGTTTGGAAAATAACAGTTTCATTATGCATATTTCATAATTCAAATATTCATTAAGATGTGACTTATTTCAAGTGTTATTGGTAAGGTCGGAGATGGCATAGTAGAAGTCTTCGAGAGCAATTCATTTGCGAACATGATGGAAATAAATAAATTAATAGTCTGTGTATATTTACTAGCACAAAAACTCGAGGTGTAAAACACACGGGGTATTTAATTTCAATAGAGTATTGTCGGAAATACTGCCATTATTATGTTACGGTAACACGAAGGGAAGAGTTGAATTGGAATAGGATGTATATTATATGAAGATTGTTTAGCAGAGGTCGGAAGAAACCTGTAATAATTCACGATATACTGAAGCGTCGAAGAGAACGAGGCTGAGAGCAGAGACCTGAGAGAAGATATGTGCTAAGTGCGATGGCTTACTCTGAAGCTAAGAGATTCGAACGTTCAGGAGACAAGATAGAGAAAACATAGCGAGATGCGAATATAGAGGAGAATAATAATGATTGGTATGAGATGAGTAGAATATTAGAGCTTACATGTGTCATACACACTTTTGAAAATTCATTCATATTTAAAAAGAAAGATACGACCATGGGGACGAATTTGTGGTGTAGAGAAAGATGTAATTGCATATTGTAGCCATTTCCCTAGAATACGTTGTTGGTGAGAGAAGCACGCCAATTTTTATATGATTCACTGATCACGAAACTGTAATTTTTTTCGAACCGAGAGTCCTTGTAAAGACAAATTCTGAAAACGTAGGTGGAGAGATAGAAGAGATGGAGCACCGAGGAGAGAATTCGATGGAGATATGAATGTCAGAGATAGAGAAGAGAGGGATGACAGAGAGAAGAGAAAGAGAGAACAAGAAAGAGCAAAGAGATTTTTTCCCCTTATGTACCCCAGCTCCAAGGAAAAAAAGTTTCGTAAATTGGAAATTAAATCTTCACCAAGCCTATGAGAGAAAGAGAGAGGAAGGAAAATGCTTGGATACAATCGCACAAGTATGACCCGGGGAAGAATAAGATTGAAGAAAAGTTAGAGAAATATGGAACGATGTGAAAGGAGAATCTTAGTGCTCGTGTGCATCTGAGAACACAAGTATGGAGCCGGAAGAAAAGAGCAGAGAAAGACATAAGCACAGAAGAGAAGCGAGGAGGAAAGAGAGCACGCTCTGCCAGGGAGCGGCCCGGAAGAAGAGGCCCGCATTGGTTAATGTAGAGTGAGGAGGCGGGAGAGATGATGAGAGAGAGAGAGGAGAGAGAGAGAGAGACCCAAAACACCGTGCAAGCGACAGCGATCGACG
>BOPP01000290.1:55652-110718 GCA_017312745.1 Gryllus bimaculatus | reverse complement strand
TCTCTCTCTAACCCGCCCCGCTTGTGCCGCTGGCGCCGTTCTCTAAGGGCCTTGTTCTCATTGTGCGTAGTGCGCTGGTGCCCGGCGTCAAGGTCCTCAGGTACGGACGCGTGCGCGCGCACTTGCCGCGCGCTCGCCGCTCGCATCGCCCGCTGCCCGTCGCCCCTCGTCGCCCCCTCGTCGCCCGCGCCGCCCAAGGGCGATCCGCGAACCCGGCGCCCCGCGCGGGGCCGCGCGCGAGGCGGTGGTGGCAGGCTGCAGATCGTAAGGAGTACTGTAGGTTGCCGCAAGTAGAACAGGTCTGCCAACATCACAGGCAAGGTGGATACTCGAATGATGTGCTGAGAGTTGATTTTGTTCCGAGGATGGCCAAGTGGTCAAACGCCGGCAGCTCTAAATGGGAGACGATGTTCGCGAAAAACTCATTAATTGTGTTCTCTCACAGTTCAATCGGACACCTGTTTCAATGCATTATTCTAATTTTTCTTGAACATAAAATAACGATTGTTTTAGAGCAAGTAAAAAGGTAGAGTAGTAAAAAGTGAGAGAAACTTCAGTAAAAACTGAAATGAAAGCAGGACTATTTTTGAACGCTGAAAATGCGGTCGAAAAATTTCCTTTATTTTGTATTTTAATTGTAACGTCAGGAGTTTTATTAGAATGTGGTTTATGCTTGTTTAGAACGTTGTGATTTTACAGACGTGATTTTACGTCATCTTGGCCCTTCAGTCCAGAGGAAGACAACGATAGTATGGCCGAAACGTAGGCATAACAGCCTTTGATGTGGCATCTGCCGGACGGCCAAGATTATTCAGATGTACTGACGTGTTTTTTCTTCGAGGAAAGAGGGTGATAGATTATTTGCTGGCTCAAATGTCTGATAAGTAGTAAATACGTTTATTTAGTTCTAAAATAGTTTCCATTTTGCAAATGTTCTATTAGTGTTCTGAATATGAATATATTGATACAAAAGTTGTCCTATAAACATCGACTATCTTGCTGATAGATTTTCCTCTTGCGAAAGCCTTAATGCTGTATCGGAAACATACCGGTAGATTTGCCCATAAACCCATGAACCTTGCAGTAGAGGTCGCAGAAAGAGAACACATGAGAACATTTTGCGTGCAAAAAGGCTTTGGTTTTGCCACAACCAGAATTCAACGGGATGTGTGACGAAGATATCTCGAGGGGTTAATTACTGGGACTGCGAAAATGCTCAACGTGAATCGTAAAACGACAGAAACAGCACAATTAATTTCTAAATGCGACTAAAATTTTAAGTTCTGACGTCACTTATGGCTTCACTATTTGATATTATTTTGTAAGCAGGAGTTTATGTTCAAGTCGTCAACCGAACCTATCCGTTGTAGATCCTGAAAAACAAAAATACTTTCTCAGAGGAGACGCCGTAAGCACTGCGGATATACGAAATGTGAGCACAGAATAAGAATCGTAATTGTGGAGATGGTATTCAATTGTAGCAACGATTTCAGCCATTATAGTGCAGGTCGACAGATTTTTAGTAATAACGAATTTTACGTAAATAAAACACCGTAACTTCTACTATAGAAAAGAATCAGTTTTTTCCAAAATGTCTCGCTTGCTACATAACATGTTTGTGATTGACTCTAACGTGTGTGTGGGTGTGCGCCTTGCATGGTGATCTGGACTCTTTATTCTCACGTGTGTTCTAACTTACCACTTTTGGAATATCCAGTTGAAGCTGAGCCCTTCGAGTAATAATGAGTGTTAAAATTGATGCACAGTCGAATTCAGTAGACAGGTCACACGTGTTGGTTTCAAGAAGCATTTTTACTTTGGGTAAAAGGATTTTTAAAGAATAATATCCTTTTCTGTAAAAGGAAGGCGGAGAAAGATCTGCCCTGGGGTAAACGACAAGTGCATCACCGTGACAGCTCCATTTCTGTATCTTGATTTGGAGGAATGTGTCCATGACACGTGAAGGAGGTAATGTTCGGTTAATACATCATTTATGGAATTAAATTGGGACGTTTCGAAGATGCCGCATGACTTCTGAATCCTGTCTTGAAGAATGTATTGTTTACCGAATAAATGGGGATACACTAGGTGCATCTCGTTTTGTAGAAAGTGGTCAAAAGACATGTCATAACAGGAAAATAAAATAATTTATCTGCTCAAGACCATAAAGATACATTTACAATACGTACGAACAACGAAACTGAGAGTAATATTAAAAATATTTTATCGTCGTGTGTAATATTTTGTTTGATTATATTCTATTCGTTTTAGTAAATATATTTGTTGAAATGTCATGTTAGATGGCGTCAAATTACGTAGTTTACTACACCACGCGATGCGTTCTCGAGATACGTATTTTTTTATCAGCTTCGGGTAATAAGGATGTACTTTAATAATGTTATTGACTGATAAAAGAATTTAACCTTCGAAATAAATTTAAAAAGTTAAAATATTTTCTTTACTACAATCGGTAACTCTCGTAACTCACGTACAATAATTTTCTTTTATAGAATGGGAAATCATATATTTTATGCAAAGTAATGATTACATAATTAGTAATACTAGTAATAATAATAGTAATAATAATAGTAATAATAATAGTAATAATAATAGTAATAATAATAATTTAAAAGTTTGAATGGATAAATTTTAATTTCCGATCACTTTTACATACTTTAATATAGCGGAACATGCTATTTTATAGTGACGTGTATTGTTCAATGTGTGATAAACATTTATTTTCCTTTAAACACTATAGTATTAATTTTCCTTTTTCATTGTAGTATAATTTCAATTAAACTTCCTCAAAAGTAATTTCTAAAAATTTCAAGATAATCACAACAATACAAAAGTTTTTCCTAAGATTTCTGACACCTGTTACGTTGTATTCGATTCGAAATATGTTCAATAACGTACCCTTATTTACGGTTCATGGGAGCTTTAATAAAAAACAACTTCTAACACTGTTTTCACCACATGCAAAATGATGTGTGAAATTATACTTTAGTCTCTGTACATCTTCATTCTTCAGCTGGAAAAATTCCATGCCAGAGAAAAAACAGAATTTACTTGTTAGATGAATTAGCTTTGTCAGATGTTTGTCCTGTTCTGAAGTTTCCCAAATTGCCGTCTCCTTTACTTGTATCTCCATTTCTCGGTAAACTTCTATGTAGCTCAGATGTTGAAGACAAGTCATACAATGGACGGGTAATCACTAAAAAATTGTGAGTACGCCGAAAAGTTCTCCAGAAGAGTTTCTGCACGTTGTCTAAAAAATAAAGCCTCTGTTTCATGTTATGATTTATTGAACCGTTAAAATTTCCCACGGATTTATATTATTTAAAAAAAATTACTCTTAAGAAGAATTAATTGGACAAGTCAATGTAATTTAATGTTCTATTATAAAATAAACCTTAATCTTGTACGTTTTAATGAATGCAGATTAGGAATAAACGAGTATTCCTGTGAAATATTTTTCTGATATTCCAACTGCTTATAATAAAATTATTATTACTGTGGGTTAGTATAATTAAATATTCAAGATTATTTAGGACAGGTTTTCAGTTAACAGCCACGTGCAGGATGTCGACTCCGTGCCGTGAGTTGTATGCCCATTCATTTCCATTGCCTCCAGTATCTTGACCTAAATATGGCCTACATTACTCACGAAAAATGGTATTTCTCTATTTATAATCCAAATGCGGATGCGTTCCCAACTTCGGGATATCATGGACCACTATTGAAATAGATTTCAAGTGTTAAGTACTTGATGGTAATTATCGCGTTAAGTTGTCTGAATTTCATTGTGCGATAATTTTATTTGGGTAGAAAATCACAAGCATAGTAGTTGAATAAAATATAGAAATGTGTTCTAGCAAATATGTAGCATTGAAATAAAGTATGAGAATAGTATCCTGCAATACGATGTAACATTATTACGTACTTGTTAGCCAGTAAAAAGGTAATCAATCAAATGACATTGACCAAGCGCGTTAAATCATTTTTAGTGATTGTGAGTAATACTTGCATAATAAGTTGGAAGAAGACTTCGTAGGTCTGGATAAATAAAATTGTTTTCAAGATGCAATGCAATTGCTTTATAGTAGCAGTCTAACTCTTTAATATATCGATCACAATGTGCAAGAAATTAAACTGCCCGAGTTACAGAAAATGGCTATATTCTCCCAAGGGAGGTCTCCAAATGGAGAAGTCATTTAAACTTAAATAGAAATATAGTGAGAAAAAATATGTATTTAAAAATACATTTTGAATAACTTTTACATCACTATATGGAACACTGTCGAATTTATGCTGAATTTGAGGAGATACCGCCTAGGCTAATGTTAAAGGTATTCTGCTGAGATGGTGGAGTTAAGTTGAGTTTAGTTTAGTTGAGTAGAAGTCCGTACAAGGGATATGATTAAGCGAGTAAAATAGAGCTGGGTTGAGCTCGGCCGAGCGCAGTCCAGCCGGGCTGAGCTGTGTGCTGAAGCGAGCGCCTGACTCGTTGCAGTGAGCGAGGAGAAGAAGCTGCTGGTGCTGCTCAACCCGAAGAGCGGGCCGGGCAAGGCGCGCGAGATGTTCCAGCAGCGCGTGGTGCCCGTGCTGGCGGAGGCCGAGCTGCCCTACGACCTCTACGTCACGAAGCACGCCAACTACGCGCGCGATTTCGTGCGCACCAAGGACATCTACCAGTGGCGCGGCGTCGTCGTCGTGGGCGGCGACGGCATCGTCTTCGAGGTGAGTCCTCCCGAGAGCAAGGCGATTTGGTTGAAGTTATCTAATTCACTTATAAAACAGGATGGCCACTTTTTGAAATACGTGGAAAAACAGGGGGGGAAATTCGGGAATTTTAATGAAACACCTCGATAAAAATGATCTATTTTGATTATTGAAAGTTAAAATCACGAAACTGAAATGTTTGGAAATGAGGGTTTTCATGACACACTATTAACAACTACGGTCTTTCACAGTAAATGTTACAAATTTCTGGCGCATGTAGGAAGGTTAATTATTTTTTAACAGGAAAATCGTGGTAGAAGATGTAATACAAGGAAGTTATACATGTGACATTTACCGCTAATTGGTAAGTAACCCAATTTGTAGGAGTGTTTTTGTCAGGTAAATGGCATGACATTGACTGCTTAGGACCGTTTCAAGGTTGTGAATGTTTCGGAGTTAACATTGACTGACTCCCGTCTTCTAGTAATTCATGTTTTCTAATACCCTCTATCAATACAATTCTATCACATTTCACGGAGTAAAGAACCAAATTTAAACGAATATTAATACATTGAAATATTTACAACGAAGATAAACCATTTTACAACATTCGTATACAAACATCTTAATACAATATTCGATTGGTTATCAAACTAGCCACCTCGTCTCGTATTGTAATAAGAGATCGGATGCTTGGCAAAATATATCTTTATCATCGATGGGACTTTCGCACATTTAAGAAAAGGAATTATTTTTTGATCTTATAGAAAAATTTTAAAAACTTCCATGATGCCCTTTCCTTTTGGGCTTGGCATTACTGGCTTAACATTTTTTTTGCCATTGCTAAATTACGTCGGTATTGTTTTCTTCGCTCTGTTAAACAAGGCAAATATTAATAATGGAACAGGCCGGCCATTAGAAATGGCCACCGATTTTTTTCTAAATATAACGCTAGCGTATTGGTTGGTGCAAGAGCCTCTCCCTCATTACTGGTTCAAATTTTGGACATTTAGGAATGTGCAGTCGCGTAGGAGGAGGGGAATCTTTATTATTCGAGGGCAGAGTCCGTGAAGAGATAGGAAAAGCTCCTCGTGCGCGACGGTCGCCAATGTAGGTGCTTTCCTTGGATGAGGTCGCGACTTAAAGAACCTTTTCCAAGCGAAGCAGCCGCGAATATATCTCGCGTGCGAACTGCGACATCGAGGAAGTGTTCTTGGTAGAGCAGATGATCTCACATTTGAAAGTTATCGCATGAGCTCCATAAACGCATCGGGGCCAGACGCCCGCCTCTGTTAATGTTAGCTAGCCTAATGACAGGCACGGCCTTCATCGCCGGCAGAACGCTGATGCCCGCCCTCCAGCCTGACCAGATGGAACGCCCGAGTGCAGCCCGCGGCCATTTTCCCCTCAGCCTCAGCCTCAGCCTCAGCCTCCGCTTCCCAGCTGATTTTCGTTCACTTTTCTTTTCCTGAGAAGGCATAGACTGCATCCCCTTTCCTCCATCCGCTGATTTGCAAGGAGTATTTTTTTATTAAGTTTCAATTCAAAAGTAGATATTCTTGCATCAGTCCAAAGAAAACCTGAAATACAGGTGAACGTGATAGAATCTTCGGAATGGTGTATGTTAAATCAACAGGATAAGATGATACTCGTGATAGATTTCAAGTTGTGTTTCCACAAACTTTAAAGTGTAGCTTCGTAGTACTCTAAAAAACATGAAAATGTTTTCAGAAAACTGACAAAATGGGATCAATTAGAATCGATCGATATTAGTGTAACCGTCCTGTCGTGCCTCCATCCGTATTGTAATTATTTTCTCATCTCTTATTTATTTTACCAGATATTCAAAATCTCTGTTTAAATTTTAATACTAATCTTTCCGGCTCCAGCGGAATTGGCACTAGAATATTTGTATTAGGATCGTGATACTGAAGTCCCTCCTGTACAGGATAGAGAAATGATACTTATCATTATTTTCTTTGTTTTGGGGATGGGAGGCAATTTTACCTTTCTTGATCCATAAATAAAAAAACATACACATCATTCAAATATATTCAGCACCAGGACCGATAGTACCGTTAATTTATTCGGCAATGCTAATCTGCGCCGTAGCCACTTCCATGTGGGACGCTGCCGATAAAATCATAACACAAAACAAGAAATGCCATTTAACAGAATAAAAATGAATCTAACCTCACATTCGCACTTTATGCAAAAAAAATATTTACACAAGTCCCATTCATACTGTACACGTCATTAGTTGGATGGACACCCACGTTATTTCAAGGTATTTACCAAATTAATTACAGTGCTTGGCCTTCTCATAAATATATATTCTGTACGCGCGAGTAATATCTGTCGATGCCCACTTCCCTGAATATAATGATGTGGTCGTCAGCCCATCAGTTCGCTCGATCCACCATTTCACCATTCCACCATTCCTTTCCGTCAGCTGGGCTCGTCATTTCCACATTACCTATGGATTTCTACGTAAAACCTACTAAGACCATTACTTCCATTGAATCCTAATTACCTAATTACTTAAGTGAGCGCACACTCCAACACGCCTTCTCTTCGATAACTAATTTTACTCTCTCCGAAATACGAAAATTGCCAGCTATATGTTACACCTTGTTGTTGGCTCGGTATCTATCATCTCTCTGCGTCTTCTACAGTCAGTCCTTTTTTTCGATTATTTTTTCAACAAAACAAAACCGCTAGCTTTACTCTGTCGCCGAGATCTTTTGGGATTTTTTTTTTTATTTCAATTTCTTCTATTCTGATTTGGCACCTTTTCGAGGTTATGAAAATTTTACCTTATAATTCGTCGCGTCGATAAATCTAAATCATTAAAAATGCAATTATCCGACAATACAAAAAGCGCATATTTGTTACAACTCTAGTTTATGTTCAACCAGGCCGGTTGAATGACCGGCCGTTTTTCTTTGCAGGTTTTGTACATTCGCCAACTAGGGGTTTATTGTCCAATGATGTGGTTGAGAAATTAGTAGTTTTAAAAGAAAATTCCATTTCTTTGCATTAGGCATTTTTATATCATTTTTATATTTGAAAATGTTTATTGATATTGTTACAATACATTAGTTACTGTTCAGAAATTTATATGACAAATACTAATTTACAATATATAATACAATACAATAAGTATAGTTACAATAGAAAAATATTATATATTTAGTTTTTTTAGTATTTTAATTATTTTAAATACGTATGTATTTAGCGCATAAAGTGGTAATGTATTTTGTGATACACGAAACTTATTCGAACAATTTACTGTTTATCCACCAATATATCTTTAATATATGTATTTAAAGTACTCACTGATTTGAAAAATGTGCGGAGTTTAAATAACTAGTTGTGTGTTGCCCACGTGTCCACCAGGTGTTCAACGGGATGTTCGAACGACCAGACTGGGAGAGAGCAGTGAAGGAAGTGCCCGTAGGAGTCATCCCTTGTGGTTCTGGAAACGGACTAGCGAAGACCATTGCATACGCCATGGAGTAAGTCCTTGGAAATTAAATGAATGTGCACTGTAAACTCTATTGTTTTTATTCCACTTCATCAATATAAGTGAAATCATTTTGCAGAGAACCGTACGATCAGAATCCTGTCCTCATATCAACTCTGAATATTGTTAAATGCCGCAGCATGCCAATGGACCTTGTCCGCGTAGAGACAAAAACGCAGGTAATTTGCAGTTAAAATTTAAAAAGTTTGAATAACATTTTCATTATGCATATTCATAATTCATTATTCATTAAGATGTCTTATTTCAAGTGTTTTGTAAGTCGTGCATATGAAAGTCTTCAAGCAATTATTTGCTGAAATAAATAAATAATAGTCTGTTATATTTACTGCACAAAACTCGATGTAAAACACACGGGTATTTAATTCAATAGTATTGTCGTAGTACTCATTTTACTGTTACGTTCGAGGATAGTTATTGATAGTTATTGATAGTGATTTTTCAGGTCGGAGAAGAAAACCTAATAATCAATTCTGCGTCGAAGAGACGCGACCTAGTGTGCTATGCGATGGGCTTACTCTAGCTAAAGTTCGAAGTTCAGACGAGAAAACATAGAGTGCATATAACTTAATTTTGTATATTATTTTGCTACATGTGTCATAACACACTTTTGAAATTCATTCATATTTAAAAGAAAATACGAGCCATGGCATTGTGTGTTATTGCAATTGTAGCCATTTCCCTATTACGTTGTTGTGAACGCCAATTTTTTTTTACTATCACGAAACGTAATTTTTTTCGAACCGAGAGTCCTGTTAACAAAATTCTGAAAACTAAGTGTAGATGAGCACGAGAATTCGTGGATATAATGTCATGAGATCGGAGAACAAAACAAGAGATTTTTCCCCTTATGTACCCAAGCTCCAAGAAAAAAGTTTCGTATGAAATTAAATCTTCACAACCTTGGAGAATTTCTTGTACAATCCCCAATCCGGGGAAGAATGACATTGAAGAAATTGCTTGCACTGAGAATCTTGTCTCGTGTCTCTACAATTGGAGCGAAATAACAAGGGGCGGGGAAGACGCTCTCCAGGGAGGCGAGGCCGCATTGGTTTACGTAGGAGGCGGATGAACAATGATCTCTGGCTTTCGACTGTCAGATTTTTGCCTGCGTGTACTCACGCCGAAAAAATGATTTGTGAGCGGCGCTTTCGGTTGAGTATTGGTATATAGACCAGTGAATAATTAATTTTTAGCAACATTAAAGCCAACTCTTAGCAATTAATTTGCAACTCCTGTCGAAATTGCTATTTTGCAATGTTCAACTGCACTTTCTACAATAGTTCATTTTTGCAGCATTGTTATATCGATTTTCGACTCCAGACATCGGGGGACATCTCCCTGCTTATATATTCATTAGTTGGGTGTTGTTTATGATTATGTAAATGTTGCCATTTTTGTCCCACCAAATATGCGTTTAAACGAGATACAAACTTTCGTATTCTGATCGGCGCTAACACTACTAGTTTTCGAGATACGTAATGCTTTATAGGAAATTAGGATCTCATCACCCCATTCTTCTGCGCTCAGTCCCTTAGCTTTCTTCACGCAAGTATAACAAAGAGACAAATTTGAAATGGCTCGCTTCGTTTGCCCGCTAGATTCGATGATTGTTGAGTGTGGGGCGTTCTTCTAAATTGTCAAGCATATGCCGTGGCTAAATGGGCGGTAGGAACAAAATGTTTGCCATTAACTGTTCTGGAAAAAAGAAAGATCAGCGTTTATTGACTGTATCGCAGGTTTATGGTAGTATCAATTTTCGACCTACGGCAAGTTATTGAAAGTTGTTGCAAAATAACTACGGCTGTTCTTCTTCTTCTGAAATTCTTTAGCTTTTCAAAGTTCCCGGTTGGTGGTACCAGCGGTAAGAAAATTGAACCTGCGTTGTTAGCGAAATATTTAATTATAACTGAATGTTATTGTTGTTAAAATGTTAAATATACTTGGTCTATTGATACCATTACTCGGAAGAAAATTCCCGATCACAAATACTTCTCCGTTACGGTGTCCGCGCTATCAAAATCCTGGGGTTGACAGTGAGAGATAACATTTTCAACTCTTACGAGATCCCGCTCCCAGGAGATTTTCGTCCTCTTGCGATTTCGCGCCATTCATATAGACCAAGGGTTTTGAACCCTTTTTTCGTTCACGGCTCCATTAACCTGTGTGTGACGTGCTACGGGGAGAAGTGTGTTTCAAATATAAGGATTAAAATAGGCCCTACTAAAGATCCAACACAAATGAGTGATATAATAGGCTATTGGTACAGAACTTGCCAGGCTCAATTAATCTACAATTAATGTGTGAAATAAATCATATATTACTAATAAAATGTATTATGGTACAAAATTAATTTGTAGACATAAATGACACCAAGATTAAAGTAAATCAAATATAAAAATATTTTTTTATAAATCACCACGACGCCCCTATTATGTGGCAGGAACGGCCCTGGGGGCCGCGACACAGTTTGACAACCCGTGAAACATTACGGCTATAAGAAGGGGGCGATTTTGAGGACCTAAAACATTGCCGAAATAATGAATAAATGCTCTTTAAATTTTTCAAAAAATAGCCTAAAAACAAAGAAAAAGGACGTAAAAAGTTTGATCAAAACCACTGCAGATGAACAACTCAAACTGTTGGGTATGTTACGGATGTAATCTAGACTCTTTCCTTTCGTTCAAATGAACTCACCCTGCGAACTTTTGGTTTGGACCGTTCTCTAAAGAAAAATATCTGCCTTTGTTTATCGCAAAGTCGGCCGAACTGACAATGGCACCGATAGGCGTAACAGGAATCTTAGATTACATAGTACTTACAACGGCTGACATTACAATGTATGAGCGATTAAATGGAATATGCTACTCAGGAATTCTGTGGTGAACATTTGTTGCTCGTTTTAAATATTGTTTGAAGCAAGTACCATTAAAATGAATGAAATGAGCGGAAATGCATTAAAAATGATATAAAAGGGTAAAAAATGACTTATTAGTCATCAACGAAAAATGCAAGAATATGACGCATAAAAATGGGTCATTTCGTTTTGTCATAACATAAAATGGAATTTCTATACTGAGCGGCACTGTTCAAAAGTGAAAAGAAAAAAGATGACATTTCATTACAATCCCCCTGGTTATAAGCGTTAGCAATAGGTCAAAGCGCCGCCGCCCCCTCCCGAATCCTCCACTGTGAAGATAAAACATCACACGATTTTATTTTTGTGGGTCAAGGGGCAATTATTGCGAATATGATAGTGAACTAAGTCGATGTAAACCTAAGTAATTATTAATGAGGGTCTGGTTCCACTTTGACCAAAATTATAAGTAAACTTTACTTCTTTCATACTTTGGAGTTGTCTTTGCCAGCGTTGTTGATTCATAAGAGACTTTTTATCGGCTTAACAATCAGCAAGCATCATCAGATCTTCCGTTACACTTAGTAATCGACTCCATTTGAATAAAAATGTTATCTCGAATGATGTTTTTAATGCTCATCAAATCAGAAGTCTCGTGATAAAAGAGGAGTCAGATCATTGTGTGGAATACGTGCCAAAATGTAATCCACGTAAGCTGTCTGTGGCCGCCCCCTCCGTGGCAGTGTCTTGCTGTGCTTGCAGATCCTGTTCTCGTTCCTGTCCGTGGGCTGGGGCTTCCTCTCCGATATCGACATCGAGTCTGAACGGCTGCGCGCCATCGGCGGCCAACGTTTCACCATCTGGAGCGTCGCGCGTCTAATAGGTGAGGCCCTTTGCCACCTCCTCATCGTCCTCCTCCTCAGAACCTCCGTCGCCTTAGTGTCCTGCACTCATCCCCTTGTCCCCCCGTTCTCCTGCCACCAAACCTTGCCCATAGATTCCATCTCCTTTGCGTTAGGGATGATACTTGTTAGTGTTTTTACACTTAACTGAAACGGCTAACGTTAACGGTCATAATTAACGTAACGTCGAATCTTGTGTGAAGTTCAAAGAAAGAGTTTTTGCATAACGCTTGCGGTTACGCTTATAAAATGCTGACATTTAGTAGCAACAGTATTAAATTACACATGTTTGGTGCCTTTCCGATTTTGGTTATCGATTTTCTCATTTTGTATACAGTGGTTTCCATTAAGTTCTTCGATTATTTACATCGTAATCATTTATTTCCGGGGAAACAACGCCGAGAAGCGATTGAGAAGTGTGGCTAGGTGTTCACTTGTTTTTACTCTCTGGATATGTTGTTCCCTACTACCTAAAAATTAATTGAAGCATGTATGCTTGGAAATTTTGATATGTACGATATAGAAAAATGCCATGCTGCTGTAAAGTTTAGAACCAAATTGACCTGAAATTATAATGTCTGTAAAATTTGGAACGTTGAATTGTTTCTTCTTTTAAAGGTCTTCCCCGTTTGCGAAACCACAAGAATTTCAATACTCCTCCTCACTGGCTTCCATCCACGTACAGAGCTTCGCTTACCGATCCGGGCCCGGTTAACTCTTATGTTTGTTTCAGAGGGCGTGATTGGTGTTTCCGGCGTCACGTGACAATAGTCGGTTCCGTTTATGTTTAAGCATCGATGTGGAAAAACTCTCCATTAGAAAAGACCAAAGAAGGTTATTCCGTATTTTACTTACGTTTGTAGCTAAATCAGAATAATATTCATAGAAAAGAGAAAGATACGTAATTTATGGCGTAAAAATTCAGTTTTTTTAGAAAAACAAGTTTGAATTTCTCTGTAGTGTAAAAGTGGGATTTTGTAGCTCAAGCTTTTCCCTAATAAGTATTTTAATTTGAATTAAAGATTAATGGATCGTACTCGAACAAAGGGTTTTCGCAAAATATCCGTGTGATTCTTTGTCGGACGATTCATTTGTTTCTACGTCTCTTCTTTCGCTCGCTGTGGAAGGCAAGAAATGTGTGTAAATCGTTCTGTGAAATCTTTTACTACCGAAGAATTACATTTAGTAGACCCAATTGGTGTTGAGAAATGGCTGAGTTACTCTGATAATCTTTTGACGGAAAATAGAAAAAAAATAAACGAGTGGTGCTACAGCATGGTACAGACTTTCTCGTACTAGTTACCAACTCTTGTCTGGAGTAGCTTTTTGGTTTTGCCGCCATCCTTCGAGGTGGGTCGGTCCACGTCCTGACGGAGGGATGCAGAGAGGGCTCTCAAGTATTACTTTCTTTCACCAGTCATATTTATCTTCCCTCCGTTCATTCTCGTTCTTTGATAACATCCTGTCTCTTTTCTTCTAACCCTTCTATTTCATTGCCCCCCCCCGTATGCTGAACGCCCACCAGGTGTTTGCCGTGCATGGCGACCCGTGTCGGAGGGGATGTGTCTCCTGGCAGTTGAGGGACCTGATTGTATCCCAACTACTCCTTGTGCTACTTTACACTTTGCACGTAGATAGACGTCCTTAGGTTTCCAACATTCTTGCTTTAGCCTCGGACTCTTCTAGACGGGCAGTCGGGAGCTAACCCACTCCCGATCAATCGGCTCGGACTAGGTCTTAAACTGAACTCCAGGGTGAGCGGGCGATCCGCGGGGGGGCAGCGCTGTGTCATCCCCTCGCTATATCTCCGTGGCAACCCTGGCACTCCGTTTGAGTGTCCTCTTGTTGGGCTCCATGGAGGGTGGGGACCACTAAATTATTTCCATCTTCATGGATACTGAACCTCTTCTCCCGACCTCTTTCGCAAGTGAGAGGAGATATCAGGAACGAACTATGATTTAAATAGTTCTTCTTTGCAAAAGATGACCGAGAGACCACAAGAGCCTAGTTTCCTCCCCATGGCATGCAACGAGGAAGGAAAAACGTTAAAAACGTATGTGCTGTCCATCTGGCGCGAGTCATGGAGAAAACATTCGTGAAGATCCAAGCGGTCGTGCGACAGAGAAATGGATTCTCTTTGAAGCACGTATAGACTAGCAGATTGGCATTATTAAAAAAAAAACACACAAATTGCCGTCCTCCAGGTGGTGGTAACGACGCACCTAACTTTGAACTTGCGCAAAGACGTAGTGAATCCCGCAGACTTTGCTTCCGAGAAAGAAGAGGAACTAATTTCCTTCCTCAAGAGTCAGGTCGTGACTGAAGTCAATAGGATCAAAAGGAAAGAGTAGGGGAATGAGGTCTCTACCTCAGCCCTTATCCTTACTTTTGACCGTCCATCTCTCCGGGAATGGATCAGTTGTGGTTTGTACTACCTCAATGTGCGACAGTACCGAATCCTTTGCGATGTTTGAAGTGTCAAAGGTTTGGGCATTCCCAACAACGGTGTATGTCGGGAAGCCCAGTGTGCGGGAAATGCGGTGCATCAGCACACGATCCACAACCCTGCGCTACACCACATCTCTCTGTCAAATGTGAAGGTGAACATTCAGCCAACTACAACCAGTGCCCAACTTTTCTCCTGGAAAGAGAGATTCCGATAAGTCATCGAAAAGGTTTCCTTTCCTGAGGCCAAACGCCGGCACTGGGCTAGAAATCCAGTCACGATCCTTCTCTTGTACTTTAAAGAACGAGTCCTCAGTGGTCAAATCATGTTGTCAAACACGTGCTCCTGCTCTAGTAACGCACTTCAGTTGTCAGGTGTCGCCTATAGACTTCCCTGATGATACGGCGTGCATACAAGGTAAAAAAGGTAATAATATTACTCGGGCAACTTTTCTTGAACGATGGATTAACAATTTTGGGTGGAGTGGGGGTATTAGTTACTAAGTCGGCCACTAGAGTATTTTAAGTATTGCCAACGTGTGTGAAATGAAAGTCAAAATTGCATCTTGTGCTTAACTTTTTCGTGAGTTTTAGGTGACTCCCTTGAAGAACCTGGACCTGACTCTGCCATTTCTTTCGATATTGACAATAAATGTGAACATGGGTTCTGCACTATGAAAGCAACTGGCTTCTATTTCGCGCCAACGAAGTTTTAATGCTTGGAAGGTTATCATCAGTGCCCGTTGCGAGCTTTTGCCTTCAACAGTTTATTGCACAAGGGAGGGGGATCAAGGTCATCGTTCAAGAAAAGTTGCGCGAGTAATACCATCAAAGTTTTTAAAAAACGAAGCCAAAAACTCCACCAGCCACAGAACACATCTACTGAGACTCTTAAGGAAATAGATCCCTTATCCCATCTGAACAGAAATTCTTTATCGAAGTCCAGTATTCTTACTACGACTCACTCCAATTGAGCGAACCTTCAGCCCATGTAGATCTCGTTCGCGTATGGCAAAATCCCCCCAACGCAGTCGACCATCTCCAGCAGCAGTCATGATGAATCTTCTGTTGACGAGATGCACCATGCGTTCCTCTACAACTTTTTAGTAGGTGAGAAAGAAAAAAAGCCAAAGAAGTAATTCCTTACATTGGCTCTTTCGTGGAATCTAAACGACTTTCGTACTCACTCAGAAGAATTGAGATTGATAATTTCTCGCCATAGACCATCTATAGTTTACCTTACCTACTTTCAGGAAACTCATCATCCCTTTGTCTCTGGATTTAATATCTATCGGTTTGATCAAGATGACGGACTCCGTGCTCACGGTGGTGTTGCGGTATTTATCCTTTACTCCGTTTTCTAGGGAACACCACAGACTTTCAAACTATTTGCGTTCGGATACAGCTCCCGTTCTTTTCGCTAACAGGGGCACATATATACATTCCTCTTGACCAAGTCGTGTCACAACAAAAACTTAAACATGTGGGTTCTCAGTTGCCCGCCCCTTTTCTTATTATTGGTGGACTTAAATGCCCACAATACCGCCTGGTGTAGCACAAGGACATTCTCGAGAGGCAATATACGTAAGGACGCGTCCTGGGAAGCTTATATTTCATCACTTTGTCAGTACGCCCCCTAAAGTAGTTTGGCGAAAGAGAAAGATTGGTGGAAGACTTCCCTCGCCGTCTGTCTCAGGGCTTCTGGTAAAAGGAAATCTACTCACCTTACCAGCAGATATAGTTGAAAAATTGGCCCCTCACTACGAGCATATATCCGGTCACCGTACACTACCCTCCTAGCTCTCTGAAGACCAAAAGAAGAATAAAGAATTGCAGACTAGATTTCTCGAGTAGTGTGGAGGAATATTACAATGCGACTTTCTCCATGGATGAATTTTCCTGTACCCTCGCTTGTGCAAAATATTCTGCTCCACGACCGGACCAGATACATAATCAAATGCTTAAACACCTGGAAAATGCTCGTTCTTTTCTCCTCCGCATTGTCAACCTGATTTAAGATGAATATTCCTTACCAAGGTTTTGGCGTGAAGCCATTGTCATTCCCATCCCTAGGGCACAACAATCTCTTCAAGTAACCGCCCTATCTCGCTCACAAGCTATGTGTGTAAGCTTTTAGAGCGAATGGTAAACAAACATCTGATCTAGTTCCTGGAACAAAAGAATCTATTTACACCTCTGTGGTTTCAGCAAGCACATGGACCACTCTGTCACACAGATCTTGTCACACAGATCTCCACTTCTTTCGTTCTCTGATCTTTTTTTGGGGGGGGGGTCATCAACTTACCTTCGTCATCTGCCACTTCTCTTGGGCTGACATTCGACAAGAGTTTAACATGGCGAAAGCATATTCAAAACTTGAATAACCAGCATGTCCTCCTGCACTGTTCAGAGGTAAGAGATAGCCACCGAGTGCTTCACCTTGCTAGCTCCCCAGCACAGGTACTTGGAAATGACGAATCTTCTCTCAGCAAACATTTTAGCTTCTTCCGAGACAGAAATTTACGGTATTGTTTAAGAGAAGAGGATTATGCCAGTTATGTGGCTTTTAATTGGAGATTTTTAAGTGTTTATCTGGCTCTTTTCTGCCAACTCCCTTTTTTAAATAACTAAACACGATTATTTTTAGTTTTTCTCTCATTTTACTTGGCATTGACAATTTTTTAGTCTTACACTGGTATACTGCGTATTTATCTTAAAATAGTTAGATACGGCGTCAATGGCCTTAGCTGTTGAAGCGCTCGTAAACCTTAATCATCCATTACCAACCGCCATCCTCTTCCCAGCTGCACGCTATAGGCGTCTAAATTTGTTTTTCATATATTTATTTATTCGGTCCCTTAATAATAGAATTGAAGTATCCCTCTCAAATTTAATAGAAGAGAAAATCATGGCCATAATTACAAATTTTCATTAAAAAATAGAAGCATTTTGTAGATAATTTCGTTTGAGCCCTTTAAAAATGCGAAAATTAGTTTTTTCGTAGAAAACGTTCGACTTTTAGAGAAACTTCATAATAAATCATTTAAAGTGCTTGTGCCCATGAATGCAATAACGTATTAAAATAACCTGTGGTGTAAAAGTTAAATTAACTGTAATATTAATTATTAACTTTGTAAGTTTTGAAAAATCCCAAGAATAAATGGAAACGTGTTTTTCAGTGCATATACTAACCACATGAAAACGTTTAAAGAAAAAATGTGGAGTAGGTTTTTCAGACAATGTCATTCGGACGTTTCTGAAAATGCACAATTTTGAGTTAATTTCCATCGAAAACTTTGGTATTTCGATAAACGTAATAAAAAAATCGTTAGAAGCATTTATAATAAGAAATAAGTGTGTAATCGCTAGTAATGTTCAAACAAACTGCCTATAAATAAATGCAAGAACATTCTCCTATTACAATTTCGAAATGACTCGTGATTTATGTCCATTTGTTTTCCGATTAATCGGATGGAGTAAAAATTTATTTTTGCTCCTTGTCTTGAGTGCCTCGATGCATCATGCGTAGCATGTGGGTGCAGGTCTGCGGACGTACCGTGGGAAGCTGTGGTACCTTCCGCTGGAGGGCTACAAATCGCAGGGCGGCACGCCGCCCGCGCCGGCCTTCCTCACGCGCAGCACCAGCCACTGCCCCACGTTGGGCGCCAAGGGCGGCGACGGGCTGAGCAACGCGCACGTGCACGCGCACGCAGCGCTCACGCCCGTGCACAGCAGCCTCAGCTTCCACGACTGCATCACGCCCGACGGCGAGCGCAACGGCGACGCCGACGCTGTCATCTCCGAGTCGCTCAGCCTGGAGACTGCGCTCGGACAGGTGAGAGCTTCCTCACTTGCGTTCGCTTGCAAAGAAATGAGAGGGGCCGCGGGAGCTCAGGGGATCGACTGGCTGGCCTGGAACTAAGTGGTCTATGACACATTTTGGCTAAAATCCAGGATATGGTACATGTGATCTGAACAGGTGAGAATCTATACATTATAAAGTGGTCTATGTGTCCATTATATTAGATGCCGCGCAATAAAAGTACCACTTTAATATTGGCTTATGGTTTTAATGTTAGTCACTTAAGTGGTCTGAATTCACATTGTGATTCGTACCGTAGACCACTTTAGTTATTGGCTAGCCAGTTACCACTCCAGCGCTTCTCACCAGGAGGTTCTAGGGTTCGAATCCCGACTGTGGGGGATTTTCGACCGTAGCTAGATAGCTATATCAAATTCAGCTCCTGTCTGAAGAACAACCGTTTTCCGTGTTGTTGTTTTTTTTAATCGTATCAGGCGAATGCCAGAGCAGTACCTTAACAAAGGGCACACGGGCTACACACGATCTTCCTTCCTCATCCCCTTACACACGTGCACTACACATGTGGGAACTTTTCTCGTTCCGTAGGGCGGCGCCCCGCTGACAGATCTTCCTGAAGAGGGAAATCTCGTAGTCCGACATTGGGCGGCGCCGGAATTTAACATGAAATGCACCTACGAAACAAATTAGTTGAGCTACTAAGTAGTTGACGCTCCTAGAAACAAAATAATCAGTCAAATTAAGACTGGGCTTGATATTTGCTGCGGGAGGGAATAAAGAAATTTCGGTTTTCAATCCCGGCGCACGGCAGATGCACTTGTAACTCAGATTCTGTAACAGGAGAAGATTGTTAAAACATCATTTTTCATTACAATATTAGATGATACCCTTCTGCTCTGCTTTTTAAATTGCCCAAGCCAGTATTTCATTGAACAGGTTTATTGACATCCTTTTTACAAGTTCACGAAGTAATACTCTTTTATGTAGGGATATCACACCCTCTTGGAGATAAAAATTACTGCGTAACCCCTTCGCGCAAAAGAAGTTAAATTCTCTCAGTTTCATACGAAAAACGTATAAACCTTTTCCTCGGGGCCATAACAGAAACGGTACGCCCTTCCGATACTGTCAATTCAAGCCCAGCGCGTGAATCTAACAACTTCTGTGAATGAGTGATGACCAAATGTGCATAGGATTTGAATAGAGGTAATAGAGTGAACATAACGAGTGTGCGAATCAGGCACACGAGTAGTTGCCGCCAGAGGCGGGGCTTACTTGTCAAATAACTTTTACAGGCATAAAGGATTGCAGTTGAATATTATAATGTCTTGTAAATAATAAACAAAGACGTCAAGGCGGAAAACAACTGCGAAAGATTACAGATGTTTTCCACAAGGAAAACCATCACACGAAACCAAGCCGGGTATATAAATTAACATTACAATTTGCGTTTTTCCGGGAGATTGATAGTCCTAATTAACCTGCTGGGAATTTTGATAGTTTAAATAACACACTTTCGGCTTATTGGCAATGAAATTGCAGAGTTTGACAAAAAAACCTTTCGATATAAACTTGAGCGTTAAATTCACAATCCACATCAATGTAAAAATAAAGACCAGTCCTCAATCATCAGTATACAGTATTCGAGTAGAACTCTTGAGTGTGCAGGTGTGCGGATGTGTGAGATTCCGTCACTGGTGGCTAGACCGCTTCCCGTGCACCAATCGAGACGTATTAGGTTTCATTCGACGCTTCTCGGTCACCTGATGGGGAACTGATAACTTGGTTTCGGATCCGGCCAGAAGATTCAAATAAATTTCAAAGACGTGTTTTGTGTTTTGACGCCGCAATCTTAGTGATAATGTCAGGAATTAAGCCAACACATCTTTAATCGATGTATGAAGATGGCATTGATTGAATATCCGAAGCCTAACGAATTTGTAGCAAAATACGCCATAATTTTCTTTCACGACGTTGGTAACAATTATGTTGACATCTTTAAGAGAACAATTGAATCGCCAAGTAAACCGTGCTATGGATGCATTTCAGTTTAGATTCGAATTAACGTATGTTTAAAAATAAATTTGCAAAAATCCTTCGAATAGTATTGCCTTGGAACTTATTAACGAATTTCAAGTGAATACGGAGAAAACAAAATTGTGAATAATGCTAGAAAATGAATAAACGACTTCTCACATTCGACTCCTCACATTTACGTTGTATGCAAATATCGATTTTCAAATGTATGTGACCCACAACTTATGTTTATTAAACTTAACACCTTATTCACATAAACATACAAAAGTCTCCTTTTAATGTTAGATTTGCATTCAACGCTAAATTTGCATATAAAACAATTAATAGAACAATTAGAACACAGAAGCAGACGTGAACACAAATTAGACTCTGTGTTTGAAGTTTCAATCTCTTCAAAAATTAGGAGAGAAAATTATGGAAGTATTAAGGAAATCTGAGAAAGAATCAAATGTAGTTGTAAAAAATGTTGCGACAGAATTTTAGGAACTAATTGGGAATAATCCGAATTTGTGCATTTGTCATTTGTGCTACTGCAAATGTGCTATGTGCATTTATGTGCACATTAGCAAAAAAGCGTAAAAACATGGCTGTACTAAAATTCAACTATAAGCATCACAACCGGCAAGTATTTGTTACCGCAATTATAATTTTGAAATTGCAATAAGACCATTTCATATCCCTTATGGAGGTATCTAAGAATGGGTGTTGGGAACGTTTGAACGAGATTTTAAAGCTATCAGATACTAGAATTCATTGATTAGTCCAATGCTTGATACTGAAAGAACAGACTTGAACAAAGCTGGGCATGAAAGAAATTTTCTACATATGAAACTATTTCGAAAACAGTTTACAACGTCGGCGACGCCACATTTTACTAGTAACGTGTAAAACAAATACTAGGTACTACGGCGAAATTCGTACAAAAATGTCACGGAAATTATGAAGGCAATCGACCAAAAAGTAAAATATACGCAATCATACAAGAGTTCCTTTCGAGTGCGATAATTAGAAGTATTTCGTGGGAAATGAGTGCCAGTCTAGACTTCTACAGTCTGCACTTGCTTCTGTGAAACGAAAACCCCAGACCTTCGGATGTTTATGTGGGGCACGATCGCGTGAGTTCTCAAGCTTCGTTAAGGCTAAATGTACCGAAAAATAATTGTAGGGAAATTCAATAGATCGCAGCACTGACACAGGGGAATTTACCGATAAAGTCTGAACCAATGGTCCAATTTTCAATGTGTAAACGGCATTTGACGGATTTTTAAGCCATAGAATTTACGCTACGGAGTTATTTTCCCCGAAAAAACACTAGCAAAAACTCAAATTTGAAATTGGTGCTCGAACTTCCTAGAAAAAAATAAAATGTGGGCTTATAGCGCGATGGCGACGTGCTTCCCAACGTCATGTCAGTTGTGCAAATCGGATGAATAAGAGCGTCGTAGAGTGAAATTTGGGGGAAAACCTCGTCCCCCTCCCTCCCCCCCCCCTTCCACACCGGTGCATCATTCTCCCGTTGTGGGCCCTCTCTGGACGCGGCGGCACGGCCAGCCCTGGCGGCATGCGGCCAGACCCGGCAGAGGAGGCCAAACTTGCGGGACAGGCAAACCAGGCAGTCGGATTATGCTTTCGTCTCAATATATTTTTCCCCACATATCAAACTAGTGATGCTGTATAAGAAGCAAACGACCTCGTAGCATCTGTAATAGTAGTACAAAACTATTTATATTGTTCACATATTTCCGTCTTCCTTCGAATACCGCCATAAAATTGTTGGAGGCAATACTCAAAATATCATTCTAATTTGTAACTAATTTCAAAAAGAAAATTGAACTAATTGTATAAATATCATCAATATTCCATCTCACATCTTATTTTAGATATATTTTATATAAGATCTTCGGTTATCATTCCACTGCCGGAAAGAATGAGCAGATATTACGCAGGAGCACTTTTATCCTACGACTCGATTTTTTATCTCAAAACGGCGTTTGTCTGCTTGATAGAATAGACTTTGATTTTCTTTCCCCACGTAAAACAACTGAAGCTAATTTTAATAATATTTTCGTACATTCTGACAAATTTAAAAAATTGGTAAAAGAGCGTGCTGTCATTGTCAAATCGAATTATTCCTCCTGTGAATAAGTTAGACATTCCTAAACCAGATGGATATTGGGCGATGTTTTCATTTTGAATATAAAAATTTTGAAATTAAATGTATATGGCATTTACAATCCTTGTGCATTTCAATCATTGTGCCAGTATCAGCAGCCCACTACAAAAAAATCACATACAATACATGTACATTATTTTACAACTCTTTGCCAGATGACATAAAACTTCTGTATCGAATTTTATCGTTTTAAGTCCCAAGTAACATCTTTTCTATTGCACAAGAGTTTCTATACAATCAGAGACTATTACAAGCATCCAAAAGGAAATCAATATTAATTTAACACTGACATGTAATGTAATATTTACTATTTGGACTGAATAATTCCAAAGAACCCGTAACAATTATTGTACTTCAGCTAGGTCAAGGAGTTGACCTTTAACATTAATTTCCGAGTAACTTTGCCGATCGTCGACTTGTAACTCTTCGCTGAGAATGCTACACGCTGCAGTGATTGTTTGCTGGTCGTAGAAATCTCCAGTTTGTAGGATGGTTTCTATTGCGTCTGGTCTAGCTGCTAAACGACCGTACTAAATAGACATAGATGAAAGTTTCACAACTGACGGGAAAGTTGTATGGTACAAAGCATGCATAAATTTGTACTCTCCAAATTACTTTTAAAAAAATTGTATTTTTAAAATTTATTTCGAATTATTTTTATAAATGTAATTTTTAATTAGTGTATTGTAATATTACATATGTTATCCTATTTTACGTATTTATTACATATTCTTACTGTTTTCATTACATATTTATGTACACATTTTGAAGTTTCATACTACACTTTTTTACAATCTCTATTAATGAGACATTATTTAAAGCACGAGTACTCACAAACGCAATAATGTATACAGGTCGCCTGTAATGTAAATACTCGTATTAAGGACGTGAGAAAAATGTAAAAAAAACAAAAACAATTGTATAGGTTAAAAAAAGAATAGAGGAATACGGCGTTTATGTCATCTTGCACAGGACAATTAGTACCATCCCTACTAAAAGTTTCAATAAAAATTGCAGCCGTTTTGGGGTACTTATTTTTAATATTTTTGTTATGCACATTTTACGCAATATTACACTAAAACTACAAAAATTTTCAAAGAAATTTGCAGGACGTGAATGAAAGAATAGGCATTGCGGTGAGAGGCACTGCAATTTTCCAGAACTAATTTTTCAATGTTTTTCAAATAGGTTTCGTAACGTAAATTCTTTTATTAAACACAAATCATATGTCGTTTACTGATTGGAAAATCGGACCACTTGGTCACGCGTTATTTAGTAAAGTAATTTTGGCTTATTTTGGTGCTGCTACGTGGTGGCGACAAATTTAAAAGCGTCGGTACGTTTCATCTTAACGGAAACTTGAAAAATCCGACAACTGTCAAAGTTCGCATATTCCAAGTTTATGTTCACTTATACGTTCTCATTAAAGTTAACTGTTCTCGATGGTTCCATCCTAATAACACAGCATCAATATTGTAGGTTAAGTACCCGCAGCTTCATTATGCGTAAGATTTTTATTTTGAGCTCTCCTTTTGCCAGTAGTGGAAGAAATAGAGCCGAGGGGGATTGGTTAGTATTTTGTTAGCAATTCAAACAACATCAAATCTGTAGTTTGTTTACCGATGCAAATAAATTTTCTCTAACTCGGGAGCGAAAATGTCACGTTTTCAAATGTTGCTAACTTTGCTTTCTTTTTTAACCATTTTTATCATTCAAATATTTATAGTTAAAATATTGGAAAGATATTTTGGACTAAAAAAATCGTTCACGGATGGTACTTCTCCCTCATGCGTCACTAGGGTAGCCACCTCTGAGTTTCAGAAGTAATCTCCCGCCTCCGAGTTAATATAGAAAATCTCAGGCTTGTAGGAGAAATTAAATTCGTTGTGAAAACTATACGGAATTGTTTGGCAGAAGTACGTGATGTGATGAGCGTAATAGCAGTATATCTCTTCGGCTCATGCAGTTAATCCACACTATAATGTTGAAAAAACATTTCGCATTCAAATTCTTTCTCTTTCAAATAAATTATTATTACAATTAATAATTTCAATTTACTAAATTTAAAAATCAAAAATAAACAGTGCGAAAAATGTATGCATCTCGACAGCCGCTATGATATATTTAACGTTAACGATGCTTTCGTCCGCATCCTTTACATTGTCAATTTATGATTTGAAAAAATAAAACATTGATTATGACTTAATTTTTGTACCCCCTCCCCCCGCTCCACAGTTAAAAACCACCGGGTTACTGGCTTCCAGCAGGAGGCAATCCTATAGTATATATCATATTCACGGCTCAGGGCATCAATTGATACTACAGCAGTGCCTCTCACCGGGAGGTCCTAGGGTTCTCGTTCCGACGTTAGCAGGGTTTTGAACTCTAGCCACACGCTCACACTACCTCTCACAGGTCGAATTCAGCCGCTGTTGGAAGGAAAATTGTAGTGGCCGGCTGCTCTGATCTGTAGTTTTCCGAGGTTTCTCCGATCAGCATTAGGTGAATGCCGATGTAGTACCTTAACAAACGGACCTCGGACCGCATTCTATCATTCCTTCCTCTTCCTTGTCCTATCCTCACTCTTTACACACATACACTTACATGCACTACACTACCTCACATACTGGGAGACCAGCTGGTGAGAGATGCATGGTTTGTGAAAACCTTGCGAGCCGACGTGTAGGTCGCCGCCCGATCTCGTCATTCTACATGGGAAGATCACAGACTTCTCCCTCAATGAAATCGAGCTCTACACTTTCTCGACTAATGAGCTTGGCAGTTGTCGCATCCGGAATATCTAATCAATCAATCAAAACATATCACAGGCAATTGTTATTGTTCTTTGACCAAATAATTGAAATCCCCTGAAGACTGAATGTGCGCAGGCGCTGGACGACGTGGACGCGGAGAGCGTGAGCGAGGGCGGCGGCAGCGGGCAGCGGCCCCGCCTCGACAGCTACTACTCAGCCACGTCGCGCCGCAGCACCTACTTCTCCACGACGGGCTCCAGCTACCAGTCGCTGGTGGACTCTGCGTCGGCGGGCGGCAGCGGCAGCGAGATCGAGCCCCGCGGCCCCGCGTCCAGCGTGCGCATGTACGGCCCGCCCTCGCGCCTGCCCGCGCTCACGCAGCCCGCGCCGCCGCACTGGAAGGCCATCGACGGTGAGCCCCGCTCCGCTCGGCCCCCGCTCGGGGCCGCCCATTTACCTTCTCTGGCAAAGACTCCAGTTATCCAGATGAAAGGACCCTAAAGCACCATCAAACATCCACATAATTGGATAAATCTTGATTAGAGTGAGGTCATTTCTTAAATAAACTAAACGTGTTTACATGCAAGTGTGTAAAAACCTTGTGTAAACTAAAACGCACGCGATACAAACTGGATGGCGAGCCTCAGCCCGACCACGACACAAGTACTACTTATCCTTTCTGGCCACAACTTGTATTATCCAGATGAATTGGGACTGGGACCCTTACGAATAATCAAATTTCACCCTAATTGGATAAATCAAGAACAGCCCATTTCTTAAAGAAAAACTTAGGGTGTTTACATAAAACTGTAAAAATCTGGTGTGTACTAGAACACACGCGAGTCTACCTAATCTGATTTGTGGCTGTACGTTTAAAGTCGCAGTCACAGTCTGGTGCTACACTGAATGACTGTCACTGAAAAACAACAGTGTGCGTATTGTGTTTAATATTATGCGGGTACTGTATTAATTATTCACTGGAAAGCTTTTGTCTCTATTACGACAATCTGGTTAGTTGAAATTCTATTTTATTCTAATGCGCTTGTCAGAAGGTACAATTGGACGTTCATGTGAATGACAACTCGACTCATTTATGTGTATGACAACACGACAAATTTATCTGGAGAAAAAGAACTGTTGTAGGACAAGTTTGGTAATTTGAGGACTTATAGTTGCCTTCACTGGGATGAGCCCTGACCACCTGGACGCATAGAGTAGAGATATACTAGATTGCGCAAAGGCGTGGCGGGTATCAACATCTCTCCCACTCGAGTCACGTGACTTTGGGACAGCTAGGAGACATCTGCTATACACCGTCTCGTACTAAATGATTTCTATTAATAAGTATCTAACATGCTTCACTCTAGCGGTATTTTCTCATTTATTATACAGCCCTAAGAATGTTGCTAATAGCAGAAAAGTTGCACTACACCTGTTTTACAATTACTATTACATAGGATAATAAATTAAAAAAATTGTAAAACAAATAGACTCCATGGGAGGTATTAATCCAAGTTTCTATTACTACTCAATCCGCATCAGACATATAACAAGCAAGTTATCAAAATATTTAAATCGAAAGCATGAGCCACCACTGCCAATCTGTAACTTGTGATTTACTTACTATTTTTCACATCAATAGAAGACAGTTTATTTTATATGTAAATATGCTCGTGTGTGTGTTTTTTTTATTCCCCCCCCCAACTTCCACTGTGCAGTTTAGTGAAAAGTCTTGAATGTGCTTGCTGACAGGGCAGATTTTCTTGCTTTGAAAGGACATATTTTGACATTGTGTTCATTAATCTCTTAATGTGGATGGTAGTTGAAACAGCAATTAAAATGTCATATTTCCAGGGATTGTCTTTTGTACAATTATTTGTTTCAAAGTCTTATGTCAATTTTTTTAATACCATTTATTATTTTAACAGGAGAATTTGTTATGGTGCATGCCTCATATCAAACTCATTTGGGGTCCGATTGTCTATTTGCTCCAAATTCTAAATTAGCTGATGGCATCATTTGGCTCCTTGTAATTAGGGCTGGAATTACTAGAGCTCAGTTATTGCAGGTAAGTAGGTCAGATAAAAATGGTTAGTTTATTTGTAAATAATTTTTTTAAAATTACGTTGATTCTTTATTGTTGTTTCAGTTTCTTCTTGGCCTTTCCTCTGGATCCCATCTCACTTGCCCAAGAGCAGAAATGATTCCTGTGACTGCCTTCAGACTAGAACCAGAAGCAGGAACTGGTCACATGACCGTGGATGGCGAACTTGTTGACTATGGACCAATTCAGGCTGAACTTATGCCCTCTTTGGCTAATGTGATGTCACGATGAAGGAATGGAGTTAGGTGAGCAGCTTTCATTGAACTTTAGAGGGTGCTTCACCTAGATCTGTGAAACTGTCATTGTGTAATGTTGGTTTAAAATATTACCAAATAACATCAGTTTACAGTACTACATCAATACATCACGTTAAAGCAACAGGAATTTTTGTGAAATTTGTAATCGACTTGTCAAGAAGGAAACCTTTTTGTTTTTATATTCTGATATTTCTGTTTTGTAGCCATGGTATTGTGGTGTATGGTTTGTGAAAGGAATAAGGACAAACATACAATAAACAAGTGGGAAAGTCAAAATAATTTCCTCTTGTTAATTTTTATTAATTGTGAAGAATTTTAAGGGTATTTAAAACAGGAATCTTTTATTCACTTTTTGTGATCTGTTATTTTGTACTACTATTCTAATACAGTGCCTACAATTTGCTCTTGTAATTACGTGATGATTTTTAAAAGCTTTTTATCAAAGTAGGTAGGAATCTTCAGGCAATACTGTTGTTGAAAAAATTAATTTTTAATGAAATTAGTATATACTGTTTAATGTTTCAATGAGATTCTGTTCTTATCATTGAATAGTTTATTGAATGAATTCAAAACATTATTCTGTGAATCGTTTTCACTGATGAATATAAATAATTGTATTGTGAAAATTCTGCTTTCTTATCATAATTTTCTGCAATATAATTCTTTGATTTGTACCAGAAGATTGAGATAATTGAATTTTGTGTGAAGTACATGCAATTCTTTAAGTTTCAATTTTAAAAAGGTTACAAATCACTTTATAAGCCACATAGTAGATTGTATTTCATAAATGAAATAATTTGTGTACTTGTATCTTGGGATCGTGTGGCTGCTACAAATTCCAATACCTGTTGTTAGTTTTGTTCTCCTTCCTTGCTGTCAGCTCTGCCTCTTTCAAAATTTTGCGTATTCATTACTTTCACTGTTATTGGGTCATTCATTCTCAATATTTTATAATTTTACTCCAAAAAGATAATTTCATTCTTTCTTTCATTTCTACTTTTGGATATGTTGGTTATTTGTGCATTTGAATTTTTTCTCTAGTACTATTAACACAAGTGTTTAAATGTGCCAAATCCAAAACTTGTAAAGTAATGTGCTTAAAATTTACAAGACTCCTATTCCTGGCTAGTAAAATATAATTGGCTCGTGACTTTGCTTATAATTACTGGATTGGGGCTGTTGTGGAATTACTTCATTGCTTTGTAGCTAACATGCTTTATTCTCTTTTTTGGTATCTAGTTGAAAAAAAGGTGGAATTTGTGGAACACAAGTAATTAAATGAGATAAATAATTATGTTTCAAGTAGTAGTTAACTTTATCTGGTCATAGCTTCCTTCCAGCCTGTTTTTCCCTAAAGCTTCTATATTTCATATAAGATCAAATATATTTTTTCTTTCCCTAATAATACATTTTAATAAATGTAGACTCATCTGAAAATCTGTGAGACTGTTTGAAACCACTTGTTCATACAAATCGTTATCTTTTTAATGCCAAAACATAAAACTTAATTTGAAAGCACAGAAAATTCCAGCATATTTAAAGCATATTCATTTTAATGTGATGCTATTAAAAAAAAATGTTTGGTGCTTTATTATTTTATTGTCCATTTACTTGAATTCCAAAATGTTTTGATTTACATTTGCCTTTCAAGTACGTATTTTCAAAAAATGTAGAAAACTAAGATGCACAATTCATTCAACACATCAAATACAGAGGTGGAAAAAAAAGAACTAAAAGTTTCCTGAATCAATGTTAATGTTCTTTGTTTATGGAAGATAGTCTTTCTGTCAAGGTCTTGAGTGAATAAGCAAAAATATTATTATATTAATTATAATTGTTATGGCTAAGAAAAGGCAATTTATTCACTTTACCTTGCACAGGAAATTATTTATCTAATTAATAATAATAAAAATAACTTAATTTTGTTCTGCGTAAGGTGAATTGAATCAATTGCCATTTCTTAGCTGTGTTTCTCAAGTCTAACGAAATTTTATTCTTCTTGGTTCAATCTTTAATATACATCGTAGTGTAAAATTTCAAAGTAAAAGGCTGTGAACAAAATCCAAATGCAATTTGCAGAAGGGTTTTCTTCTACAGTAATATACCATCTTTTTGTGATAAGTTTCAGGCACAACACTTTTTTTTAATCATCATCTTGGATTATATTTAATACTCAAATATAGATGAATTTATGAATTACTCTAAAGCAAGAAAGTAACAAATTTTGTATTCCATCTTCAGCTAAAACTTATCGTTAGAAAATATGTTTATTTCAGATAATCTCCACTGATACAGCATTATGTGGAGATTGTGTATGTATGTGTACAGAATTTTCACTACCTCACCACTATTTTAATGAACGCAACGTTTACAAAGTTTTCCTTCTGTCAAAATAAATTACTGTGAAGATTGATTTTCTCATGCTCTTTTAAATATTTGTGATTGTTTAAAACTGTTGGGGTTTTTTTCAGTTATAAATCCTACAGTCTGTTGCATATTCCTTTTAAAGATACATAGCTAAGACCAGCTGGGTATAATATATGGAAAAAAATATTTGTATCTTCCTTATTGTTCAGATTTAACAGCTCTGTGGCCTAGTATGCTTAGGAATACAAAGAAACATGGTTTTCTCAGATTATGGTGTATTTTATAGAGAAATTCAGAATTCCAGCATTCTTTTTTCTCAACCGAATTTCAGCAACTTGTTAATGTAATGAAAAATGATTATATCACTAATTGTACCTCCCTAAGCAGAGTTGAATGTTCACCAAGCTTGTTTGACTGATGTTACCTGATAGTATTTGATTTTTAAATAAGATTGTAGAAACATGTTACAATGAAGCAGTTTCTTTAAACAAAGTTTTCTAAGGAGCCTCTGGCTTTCTTTTTTTGAGGTGTATAGTCGTTAGTATGGTATTGAAGACTTATAGAAATGACTGATTTGCATACCCTGTGGTGGAATTTTATGTATAGTGTATATAATAAAGATGTTTTTTAGTTTGACATGGAGATTAATGTAAATAAAAGATTTTGTTACTAGGCAATTACGGGTGTAATTGTATTGAACAGTATGTGTAAATGTACAGTATTCTAACAAAATCTGACAGGTTGTTGCAAATAATACTATTATGTACAGTTTATGTAAAAAATTTGGTATTTGGAAGGTCGTGTATACTTGATTCATAATTAAAGTCTTGTTACAAATTTTGCTTAAATATGATAGTTTTAACCCCAATCCCAATCCTTATTCCCCCTGTACTTCAATTTCCATGTATTGTTATTGAGAAAAGGTTTCTCTTAGTTGACATACTTTTTCTGTTTCACTTGGTATAATAAAAACTCAAAATTGTTGACCAGCGAAACAAAAACAGTAAAATCCAAGCAAGACAATGAGGTTCAGCGCTTTGTTACGAGCCTCCCAAACAATGTTTTTTCATAATTGATATTATGAATTGTTGAAAATTAATACTGGGTATTCGAGAAGGTATATTTGGGAGAACGATTTTCAAAATGATCTTGGGAACATTTCTCCTTTTATTATTAAAGTTAATAAATATTTAAACAATTAAACTTGAAGTACTGGCTTATGCATTGACTCTTAAATTACGTAACTACAGGAAAGTATTCCTGCATTAATACAACTGATAAACCAGATGAGAAATTAAAAAAAAAAACATGTTAACAACCAAGTTGTTCATCATTTCTTTCCTGAAAACAATATTCAACAACCTACACACACACACGCACGCACGCGCACGCGCACACGTCAGTTATGGCTTGCTCAAAATATTGCTAGTTGCTTACGTACAGTAACATGTTCCTCTTGAAATTTGTGATAAGCTTGTTTCACATGCCATGTTGGCACTTGCACAGCCTGAGCTGATACATATTCTTTTCTTCTCAAAGATTTCCAATTTTAGAAAATTAATTCACTAAATACATCATTCCACTTACAAGCAAAAATAACTCCTGTGCATCAGAAATATTGTATTTTCTAGGAGAATACTTAAAAGCTATAAATTATATTTTTGTCCTAAATTCTCCCCTGCAAATTTAAGAGTAATTAAATATCAGTAACACAATACCTGATTCTTAACTTGACAGGAAGTCAACTTACTAAAAAAATCAATGCAAAGATGTACTAATTTTCCAAAAATGCACTTAAACGGTCAGTGCATAGGATTAACAAAGAAATTAGTTTTATACATAACTTTCACTTCTTCAAAACTGTTCAATGAGTAAAATATTTGAATTTTTAGTCTAATGAAGTTTAATATCCCTGTTGTCATTCTTCCAATCAATTTTAATTTTAAGTTGTACAAAATAAAATTCAAGTTATTCCATTTTTGCCTTGACATTTTATTCTTCAAAAAATCAATAATGCTTTTTAATAATGTAGAGCAGTATATAAACATAAATTCAGGGCTTTTTCTTCTGCACTGCCAATCAATTACAATACTTAGGTAAGTACTTCATCTACACCTGTAATATTAATTTTCATATTGTTAATAAACATGGAGCAAAAATCATTATTCAAAGGTCTCTTTTTTTTGTACCTCTGAAAGAAAATGCTCATTACGCTGTACATCATCCTTAAATATTGATGTAGTCTTGCTTACAAAATTTATTAAACCTTTATCTTTCTTGGCCAAGAGGAGGTAATAGATTATGTCCTTATTTTTGTATTATTCTGTTAAGTCTTCCAGCATATTACGCTTTTTAAAACTTGACACATACATACATGCAAGCATGCATGCATGTACACAAGCACACAGAGATCAGGTTACAATGCTCTTTCGCACAAAACTTCTTATCTGAGAGTGCAAGTGTACATTTCATGGTATGTCCTCCTTAAAGAAGCATGGCATGTAGCTGTGTTGTCAGAGAGCAAAACCACCCTACTATACCTATTTATGTGCCCATTGCAACCTACTGACCACTCAGCACAAGAAAAAAATTTAGATCTGCTCTCAAACATCTTGTATTTGACAAATGGCATGTATTATAGTTTAATAGCAATAACTAATTTTCATGAAGTGGTTTACTTTTAGCTCACTTTTGGGTTTATTGCAATGCATATTTAGTATTATCAAATATATTTCATTATATTTTTAAAAACAGATTTTTTGCAACTATAAACCATTTCCAAATTTTAAAATTATTAATATGAAATACAGAATCACGACTTGTCCGTACTTTCCAAATTCGATTTGAAAAGTGTCATGAATTGTCCATGCAAAACCATATTTTTCTGAAAATGCATTAGGAGTCCAGACAATTTAAGATTTGAGATCAAATTTCTACTTCAAATTACTACTACTGCCACACAGTTATCAACAAAAAATTACTGTATTTACACAAAAATAAGTAGTACAAGGACCCATGCAGGGTGTTGCATTGACGTGCATTGTAGATCAACACTATCTAATGTGAAATAGCACAAGAGCACTTTGGTCACTCTGCGTAAGATAGTGTTAATCTACAATGTGTGTTACCTGAGAATGTGCCAAAACAATGCTTGTATAACACAGGTCTACAACTACCTCCTAATTTTGAAGAGGCCTGAATTTTTTTAAAATAATTAATTCTACCAAATTAGTTACGCGTTGCAAATTGCCTAGAAAATTCTTGGTTGAGAATGTTAAAACTATGTTGCTTGAGCTGTCTCTATTTTCTTGTAAGTTAAAAAAATAATCATGATTTTTGTTACTACCATCTTCACAAATGTTTGTTGTTTTCCCCCCTTTTTCTTTCTGGCCCTTCTCCCTCACTGTCATCCTAAGATTTTTCAACTTCCCCTAAAATTTTTGCATTAAATTTGCATTCTTTAATCTGGTGCCAGCGAAGAACATTTCCTCTGTCACTGAATTTTCTTCCAGTCACACTCTTCTTTCTGTTCTGATTCTTTAACTTTTTTACAACATGTACTTGAAATTATCTTAGTTATTAAACTACATACATTTGTAGATACATTAGTGTACATCTCTATTTTGCAAGTAAAGCAGGAGAGTAGCAAGCTTCCAAGTTTGAGACGTTTTGCTAAAATATTTTTTGTCCTTGTGTCTGGGGTTGTATGATGCATACTTCTATCCATACAATTTGTTTTTCATTTCCATCTCTTGCAAAATGCCGATTCACTCTTGCCATGTGTCCAAGAGTTTGCACAGCCATCATGTAGCAAAATCTGGGCAACCATTTTTATACATATTTGTGTGAGAATGAATTGGTCTTTGCAAAGAAACTTAAAAGTACAAAATAAAATTCTCACAATGCCTGTGTATCCTCATAATTTTGTTTTATTCCATTTAACTATCAAAAAGTCCATTGTATATTATACACTTACCTCATAAGAAATCAACAGGTCATAGCAAGGACTTGGTTATTCATCTTGATTAGTTTTGACAAAAATTGCTCCAAGTTCTGATACTGCTGGCAGATAAAGGTAATAAGTTTTGGACTGTTTATTACCAAAATAGAATATCTGAACTCTTGAGTTAACATGCTCTTGCCATGACCCCTTCAAATTAATTCTAGATAATGAGCTTATTCGTCTAAAAAAAATCAACACTTTTTCATAAAACTACGAAAATTTATGTAACACAAAGAGAATCAGAAAAATTGGAAAACAAAATGATTTGCTTGTACACATACAACCATTATATAATCAAAATAATTATGTCTTGATAAATTGCAATCTGCAGAAGCATTTAGCTTGCACAATCTTTTAACCCCACAACAGTGAATGCAATCAAAAGTGCAGATTATCAGAATAGCTGCACAAACCATCAATGTCCTTCAATCACCTGTGCTTCTGTCATTTAAAATCTCACCACCATATTTCACAAAAAGGGTACTTTTACACTTCCATTCTATATATAGTCACTAAATTACATTAAGCACAATCAAAATTATACATCACATTCAATTCAAATTAGGCATCACTCTTGAGATTCAAGTTGTTTAAGCTATCTAGAAGATCACGAACACCTGTTTCAACCTCTTCCTTAGTCTGGCTAATGGTTAGTCTTGTCTGAAATGCATTTAATAATTCAGCTTCAGAATCCTGACCTTTCTTCTGAAGGAATGTGAGCATCATTTCTATCACCTACAAGAAAATATTAAGTATTAAAAAAAGTCAAAACATGAAGTTAGACAAGTATCAACATATGCATAAAGTTGTAATACCTATAAATACACTGAGATCATGCTTTAAGAAGTAAATTTTAATTTGTTATGCTGATTGATCTATAAACTACCATCACCATACAAATGTTTAAAATCATCTACATGTTGATCATAGTATTTTGTTATCTTGAGACAAATAATTATTTCTACATAATTTACATAAATGACTCGTGATCCACAAACAAAAACATACCTTTTGAACTTCTTCCTTTATTTTCAATGAATCTTCATTGTTGGAACCCCTCTGAAGTAGTTTCAATTTTGACTGAGCCAGTTGTAGTGGATTTCTACCATAAGAATCATTACTATTTATGTTTGTTCCTAAAAGTAATTTCAAAATTATTGCAAAATCAAAAAATAAATAAATAAATTAAAAAGCTACATATCTATTTTTCCAAATTAAAATGATAATGTTCAAAGCTTATTAATCAAATCCAAAATGATCACGTGCTAAATTCTAACAAAAATAATTGAACTGTTGCAGCAGCACACACACTTCCACAGGTTCTGTCAAATTGAAAGTTCTTAGCAAACATGTCATACATTAAAAAAGAACCCGTTTGTGGATAATGTAATCAAACAAGCTGTATCTTGTACAAACCAGCTTTAAGAAGGAGAGTAACAACTTCCACGTGATTTGTACATGCAGCAAGATGTAAGGGAGTATTATACAGCGCATCTCTTTGGTTTGGATTAGCTCCATATTCCAAAAGTAACCTGAGTAACAAAATAGCAAATATAATATCAGGATATAATAATGCATATATATCGGGAATATTATAAGGATATAATGAAAATAATGATATCTAGTGTATTATAAATAAAAAATTCCCATTACTTTTTCTGAATATTTTCATGAACTTAAACACAACTGTCTAAATTAAATACCTTATTCAATAAGATTAAAAAGATAATTGAATTATGTGAATAAGATTAAAAGAACAAAAAACAAATTTAAAGCATACAATTTGTTATTAAAGTTTATAATTTCCCTGAAGGATTTGGAGATGATAAAAGGGCTGAAGTCTAGTTTACGGTACAACTTCGGAAGTCATTTAAACTGGCACTTCACGCTGCTCGAGCGGTAACTGCACAGTTTGAATTCAGGAGGCTTTCTTGAAAAGTGTGTTCTTATAAAGATGAATTGGTAATTATGCGGTGGACAGACTTAACGATGTTTATAGTGAACGCGAGGGCTGAAGGCTCAAGCCTCGCCGTGACTGCAATAGCCAAACGAGAAACCTTGCTGTTGAAAGTAAATTGGCATTACAATTGACACGAGCAAAGCTTATGAAGGACGGGCCATGAAAATTGTCTATCCGTAAGTTTTATTAATTTCTATCAGTGCGCGTAGGGTAATTTGAGGGAGGGCTATAAGGAGACCACTCCCCCGCCCCCATACTTCTCTGAGGGTGTACCGTGTACCCTACTTTAAACGATAAAAAGACATTAAATGATCATGCATGCAAAACATAGTTTAACATGTTAAAATTCACTTCATTACATAAGCAACAATTTAGAAAATTAAAATAATTGGACATGACATGTAACATTTAGTGAATAAAATATGGCATGCACAATGCACAGCCACACATTCATGCACTCATTAGAGGTAATGGCATGTGATTTCTACCTACATGTTTTTTAATAAAAAATAAAACAGAAAAAAATGGAGTCCTATACGGTAATAATTAATTTCCTACCTTACAACACTTCCGTATCCTCTACAGGCTGCAAGGTGAAGAGGGGTCCGATGTTGATGATCACAGCAATTTGGGTTAACTCCTGAATGTAATAGATCTGCAACTTGATCCACATTATTAGTAGAAGCTGCACTTCGAAGTTTATGTTCTTCTACAAAAAAGAAACAACACACAATACACTATATATCAAATCAAATATGTAATACATTATGAATAATATTTTAGGTAACTCCATTATTCATAAAAAAATTCAGGAACATGTAAACGCAACTGAGTGAAAATAAATACAATGTTTAGATGACTTCATTATTTCTTGACAGGTCATACATAACAAGATAGGGGGGGGAAAATGCAATTATTACCCAAAAAACCTTTACAATCCAACCAGGCATCGCGATATCTTTTATTACAAAATCTTCTTGTTGTAGCTTTCAACTTTGTTCCTCGAGATGCAAATTCTGGAAAGAAAAAAAAAGTCAGAGAAACCACATTAAATGAAGAGAAAAAATGTTGGTTGTTGAGATATATAACATTCATACTTTCAAATTTCACAGAGATCATTTTGTTCTAAAATACATTTCATACATACCATCTCCAAGTATCTCATAACCTTTTCCAAATCCACATGCTGGTTGAAGATTGCAAAATGAAATACCAGCAGGAGGTTCTAACTCTAAGATAGGGGCTTTCTGGTCAGGAAGAATTAAGCTCAATGACTGGAAAATAAATAAAGTAAATATCTGGAATATAATTTTATTCCACAAACAAACTGATGAGTATGGCAATACCTTTTCTTTGCTATAATCTACTATTCCACTTGTGGATGAAGCTGAAGCAGTATTGACAGTACAAAGATTTGTCACAATGACATGTGTGAGACTAGGCGGAATTTTATCAAGAGATCTTGTGTCATGTGCAACACAACTGTCATTGCTTTCATTGCTTGTCTCAACTCCCGAATCGACAGACGTCATTATTGCCTTTATTTAACCACCCTGTTGGACAAAAATGTGTCAAGGCAAAGTGGTATTATGTAAGATGCCTAAATTTGCTGAAAACATTAATTACCTTTTAATCTCACATTGATGGCTAAGGGCGCATTGATCTATCTTCAATGCTTCGAACATCAATATAATCCCATTTATCTTTGCCTCTGACACAAAAACACGTTTATCGTCACCAAATATCACTAGGAAATACTCGTAATAATCACATACTAGCGAAGCTCATCTCTCAGAATAAAAAGCGAAAAGTACATAGAGTAAACAAAATCTGGCAAAACGATCTAGAAGGCTGTTAGCGCGCCATTTCCCCTTATCGTCTCCATATTGACTATTTAAAGTACTGATTAATCAAGCGGGATACCAACGTAATGCATGATCCAAAGAATCATTTTAGAGTATTATTTGTGATAAAACAATACCGAGAATATATTTCCTTTAAGTGTTTTATTTCAAGACTTGAAAAGCACTCGTACTTGGCCCGCTAGGATTTTTTCCTGGAAGGAATTTAAACATATGCTACACCACATTTCGGTGTCCTCCAGAATAGATAAGCGGCATGTGTCACGTTCCGGTATTAAGAAAGTAGTGTAATTGTTTGTTAAATACTTAAATATTGTTGCGATTTTTCAAGAAGTGATATCTCAGGATTTAATCTGAAGGGTTAGTATGTGAAAGACAAGCTACTGTTTTTATGTGTGGTTCTGGAACAGTGTCGCAACTCATGGTAGAGATCGACTGTGTTGTAATGAATTAAGTTTTCGCCGTATAATCGCGTGCCTAAAGACCAGTGACCTTGTGATAAAAACATATGTGCATTTTGAGCTGCTATTTCCAGAGATTGGTACAATTGTAAGTAGTGTTCTTCATTTCGAGTAGTATGAAACGTGGGGTCCATGTATTGTATAGCCATAATGCGTACGTTTGGAGGCCACTGTGCTTCCTTGATGAGGGGTTGAACTACTTATCTTATTACGCCGGAATGCATATAAAGTCGAATGATAATTTGCGCGCTGTTTACCTAGTGTTTGTTTACCTCTTGAAAACAATAACTGTTAGATTTCTACCTGTGTCTGAACTCGTGTGCACTCTTGCACAACGTGTTCAGTGCAATGGTCTTCATCCAAATTACAAGAGGAAGATTGTATCAAAAATATTTTGATTATTTAATCACTTGTTTCCATTATGAGCTTCCTATAAATTTTGAAGTATTTTATTTCATTGTTATATGGATTTGTTGCTTGTTCTACATAGCTTGATAGTGTGTAATATTTCACAGTAATGACTGCAAAGGTATTATGCCTGCCAAAATTGGAGATCCAGTGAGTGCCTCACTACGCCAATCGCTGAGTGCTAGTGAAAATTCTGGAGATCTAGACAAACGCCTGGTACTGTCATCAAGTCAGGTTCTTAATATTAGTGTAGAATATGAAGAAACAGAAAGTTACAATGCATCTGTGCTTGACAATTTAAAGCATAAATACGTGAGAATAGATACTGATAAACCTATTGTGAATGGAGGTGTACCAACTCAGCGGTCAATAGAGAACCAAGGTGAGAGAGGCAATTTATTATATTTTCACTTGTTAATATAAATATATATATATATATATATATATATATATATATATATATATATATATATATATATATATATATATATATATATGAGAGAGAGAGGTTGGTGAGTGTGTTTTTTCAACTCTTGTATTTAAATTTTCTATTTATCACACTTTGTTTATGGAAACATTTGTTTGAAAGGCAGATGTCAATACTGTTATTACTGTTTCAGCCAATAGGGAAATGAGACCAGAGCCAGATTCAGTATTACCCACTCCTAAAGTAATACTGTTTCCTGCTGAAAGAGTGCAAATAGGATGGCGAGGAAACTTCCCTGTGGGTGCTGGAATGATCAATGTTGGAAATACGTGTTATTTAAATTCTACCCTTCAGGTGAGATTTCTATTTTCTGTTTAACAATTTTTTGAGTGGTAGTATTCAAATAAATTTATTTTGATATTTATTTACCTTCCAGTACATACACACCATTGGTTTTTAGTTGTTTATTATTATTATTATTATTATTATTATTATTATTATTATTATTTTGTCCATTAACCCTTTTAATACACAAGTGTGTATTAAAGTTAAGTTGTGTGAGACTTGTGTATATTTGTTCATTGTTATTTTGTGGTGGGTGAATAAGGAACTACTGATTTGCAAGCACCGATCCAAATGTGTAGATTATAATTCCAGAATATTGTTTTATTGTGTGTTTACACAGTCCCTGCAATTTTGTATTGCGTAGGCACAAAGTTAAATGCTCATTACAGCACAATGTGGTAATATAATTAATTTTAAGCAATGAAAAGTTGTGCCTGGTCAGATGACTAATTGGAAGAATTTTTTAACTAGTTTTCATATTTTTACTTACATTGCCAGCTATTGTTAAATTATATCACATATCAGCAAAATTTTTTTATGTTCAAAAGAGTATGGTCTGTTAGCAATGATTTTTGCGTAATGAGAGATTATTTTTTTATTAGGAAGGGAACTTATTTTTTTAATGTTTTTTTTCCCGTATGTATTTCATGAAGGCATACAAATTTTCAAATAATTGAAAGCAGTATTTTTGCTTATAGAAAAGTTGGAAGCATTCTTGACAGTTTGCAAAATTTTGAATAGAAAACAAATTGTGGTATTTCTAAATTCTGTTAAGGGTTGCTTAAATTTGCACATGTATTTTAGAGCTGAGGGAACTACTAGATTGGGAGTATCGTTTATTTGTAACGGACAATAAAAAATAATTCAATAATTGTTTATATTGTTTTCAATTTTGAATAATACTAGTGTTCATTGTTTTCTGTTTGCAGGCTCTTTTTCACATCCCAGCTTTAGTGAACTGGCTCCAGAGTGACTCTGATCATTTGAACAAATGTTTTGTTGCAAGTAAGAAATTGTTCCAGTTATTAATGCATTTCTTGAACAATTGTTGCGATTAATTTATTTCATTTCATTCATTCATTTTATGTATGCTTTGCTGTTTGTGCTTACTCTTAATAATTTAAGGGATTTAATTTCAATTTATTGGCGTAATTGAATCTTTATTAATTAGATTAAAATGTTTTCAGTGCAACTTCTTGTAAATTAAGTGAAAATATTTTGCATTATTTAATTGAGATTAAGAATGTGGATTGTGTTACTTTTATGGTTACCGCTATTGTTGTAACTAATTATATATATTCCAGTTATCTCTATTATTGCATGTATTTAAATTTCATTTTTTGTTTTCAGATGGAAGTATGCAAGGAGAGTGTATAAATTGTGCAATGAGCAAAACATTAAAGGCTTCGCAGAACAAGTCTGGGAATGTTATAAAGCCATATTTGATATATAACAAACTTAAAAGTAAGTTCATCTAAAACATCATTAATAAAAGTAACTCAGATTTTAAATTTAATCTTCTACGTATAGGTTTTCTGAAGGTGTTTTGCTTTGATGGTTTGAACTTTCTGTGAATATCTGCAAAAGCTCTCTGCTTATTACCGTTTGACTTTACTGACAACAATTTCTGAAAAATCATGAAATTGTCATTGAAAATTACAGAATGTGAAGTCCAGCGGCAAGCATCATTTTGTGCTCGTGTCCCACCTGTTGCAACAATGGTCATTAATCATCAAAGTTTACTTTTGTGCTCAGGAGAACGAGTTTTATTCTTTGCTTAGCCCTACATTTGGACACATGAGTAAAACTTTTCTATCGTACACATATATATAATACATATGACATACATATAATGAAACATATTGTTTATTTACATTTCAAAACAAAAGAAAATATTTTAAAAATGTGTGGTTTTTCTAGATTTGTACTTGTACTGCACCTCACTTTACTGAAATTTGTTTTCTCCTCTGTACTATCCTTTAGACAAACAAAATGACATTGTCGCTCTATGATGTGCTACAACTACCTTATTTTTATCTTACCTTCTAGACCTTCCTTACCTTGTTTGCAGTTGTCACAGGTGAAATGAGCCCATGTCTTAACCATATCTCCAACTGGCATTCCAAAATATGCCTGGTGTTCCACACCATCCTGTGATTCTTGTGCAGAGAACTTTTTCTCTCTTTTGAGAAACTCGCCACAGATAACAAAATGTGACTGCTGGAAGTTTGCAGGTTCTTTATGCCATTCTATATATTTAGGGAGAGGAAAATGTGTATCACTGCATGCAAATGTATGTATAATTAGTGAACCCGGCAATGCTTCGCTATTGCACTCTTATTACAATTCATATGCTACTGGACACATTGTTAATCACGTTACACTGCGCTCTGCAAAACTTTCAATAGACAAAAGACTTTCTTGCGAGTATGGTTCTATCTCTCTCTCTCCATGTCTTTCCTTCTTTGACTCTGTTTCTGTCTCTGCAACTCTGTCTCTCCCAGGAGAAACTTGCCAAATGCAGGGGCAGAATACACAATGAAGTCTTAATAATCGTACTTCAGTGTGTGACAGGCTGCGTAGAGAGTGCCGTGGCGAAAAACGTCCTGATCTGGACCCTTCAGTCTACATAAAATCATCATCAACATGCGTCTATGTCCACAGGAATGTGCATTTTCCGCATCGTACTATACCTACCTTCTTCCTGGAAGTGCAAGCAATAAGTTGACAAAATTATATCGCAATCAGATGAATTGTATGGCAATGCATTAAGCACGAACGAATAACAAACAAGCCAACATTGTCTTTTATATATTAGTAATTATGTACCTGTAATGCGATAATATGCTAGTTGTACATATTTTGGCCTTCCAAGTAAATTAACATTATTCTGAGCTTTCTAGACCATGGGAATCAGGAAAACATGTTATATGTGGATTAGTTTTTACATTTGAGCCCTTTCTAATTGCTTGATTTTGCTTCCCTTTGTGGAATAGGGGTCAATTTCAGGTGTTCCTGTTTTTTTAAGCTTGCTTATGTTCACTTTATTTGGAGAGATTGTCTTGAATTCTTACATTAGCAGTGTGAACCAAGGTTAAGGAAGGACATGCTTGATCTAATTGTTTAGGTACCGAGGAATTGGAAATGATGACTGATGTAGAAATCTTTATCATGTACACACATCAGTCATATCCTGTCTGTCACCAATCATTAAGTATTCCGAATTAGTACTTTTAATACTTCTGTGCAGTGTTTCTCAGTGTTATAATTACTTGTCATGAAAATTCTGCTCCTTGAGATGCATCTTGTTTCAACAGTAACATGTTTTTTAAGCATTGTTATATGTCAGTATGATGAACGTAGGAATCTAGTGTCATATCCAATTTATAATAATTCAATAGAAATTTATGAAAAGTTCAGGTTTCAGTGCTGCAAGTCATATTTTATCAAATATTTTACTTGTTTTAAAATAAATATCACAAACCCCTAGGGTGCATAGGAAGGAGGATCAAAGAAGACGCCCCTCCCTTCCTGCCCTAGTGACTCCCTGATTGACAAGAACTTAAAGCCTCTTTTCCAAACACTAGAGCATGATATGAGGGGCACTACGAAAGTTTTGAGGTACACAAAATCTAAGAAACTTCAATAATTTTGATAACTATATTTTCTCAAAATACTCGCCAAGACACTCTATACATTTTTGCATTCTCGTAAACCAGTATTCAAAACAGTTTTTCCACTCGTTTTCCTCGAGCACTAAAAGTTCACTTTTGTAGGCATCAACAGCTACTTCTGGAGTTGAGAACCTCCTTCCTCGCATGCAACTTTTGACTGTAGGAAACAGAAAATAATTACAAGGAGTCCAGATCAGGACTGTAAGGTGGTTGAGACATTAGTTTAACCTATGACTCCAGGATCTGAATTGTGAGGTTGGCTGTTTGTGCAGACACAAATTTTTCTTGGCAGTTGTCTTGGTGCAGGACAATTCCCAGCAGTTCTGTCTTCGTTTGCCATTCTTAAAGCTTGGCAAAAACTTTTGGTAGAGGTTTGTCAGAAAAAAAAATCCATACAATTGACTTGTGCTGATTTTCAGGATCAAACTGATAAATCCACGTTTTGTCACCCATAAGTAAGTGAGAAACACTTAGGGTTGCCTCTTTAAAATCTTCTCAACATTTCCTTACGCTATTCTACATTGATGCACTTCTGTGATTCTGTCATAGTGTGAGCCACCCATCGAGATGCAACATTCCTGATTCGAAGATATAAGTGCAGGATTTTGGATACTGCTCGTGATCCAATCTGTAGGGACCCCTTCAATGTCCTTAAATGTCACACCATTGTTTTGGTGCACCAACTTTTCCACAGCGATTGTTTTCTTCAGTTACTGCAGTCACTGTATGCCTGCTACTCTCCTTGTCTTTCAACAAAAATTCTACCTCTTCTGAATTTTTGAAACCACCGAAAAATTGTTGCATGGGAACGCCCAAAACGTCAAATGGAAACCACAAAACGTTGGTGATCTGTAAGAAGTAGTGGAATATTTTGAAGAACTATCCACTTAGAGTAAATAATAACATTATATAGTCTATGTCATAACTCGATAATTGCTATGAAATATTAAACTAGCAAATTTGTAAACAGGTTGTGGTTCTTTCTTTGATTCTTAGATACTAAAATAATATACTAGTCACATGAGAGATGTCAGATCATCTCAGTGAGTATGACATCCCAGAGTGCTTTAACGCATTGAAAAGCATGTCATTATGATGGCACCAGTCATTCAATCTGTACAGGTCTCTCTGCAATAGACAAGCATCATTATGATTGCTGATGAACACTGAAAATCTTTGCATTGCGACCATGCAGCAGAATTTCTCACACATACCAAAGCTTTCATTAAATAATCTGATTTAATATGATGTAAGTGCAGGTTGCTGAGCTCGCTAAGGCAGTAGTGTCATGGTTATCTTGGATTGAAGGATCGCGGGATCAAATTCTGCCTCGAGCATGGGTGTATTTGTGATTGCCCTTTCACTCATCATTCTATCACTTCATTAAAGAAGTATTAATAATTCCCTGCTCAAGCAGGAGGCCCTTTCTCTTAATGGAATATACAGTTGACAATTAAAAAAATTGTGACTAACCAAACTGTTGTCATTGTTTTCACATAGTTAAAAGGGTTATTCTTATCGTTAGTGATCTATTTACTGTAGCATTTATTTTTTTATTAAAACTAAAGAATATCACGGAGGAGATCCTAACAAGAACTTGTACAGCTGTGACATTCACTTAACCCTTCAGCATGGATGTTTGGATTGACTGGATTTTTCTTGCCATTTAAAGAGAGAAGGGACTTCAACTGCTGTGCCTCTCAATTGTGTCTTGTGATTCACAGGTGCTGGGTGCTATGTTTCTTAGTTAGACATGTGTTTTTTGCTTTCTTATTGCGGGGTTTTTAATATGAATATGTCGATGTTGATCACACTTTATTTCTCTTTCTATATTGCAGTTTAAAGCAACAGTTTATTTAGTGTACATTGTTTTCAAAGTACTTAGCATGTTTCATTATTGCGACTGCCAGACATGTGTATTATTTCAAAATGCTTGTTGATAAAAGTATGTTGATAATATATTTAATATTTATTATTATCATAATATTATTTTGTTCAAACATTGATATACTTGACAAATGAATCGACTTGTTATACAGTTCTCTGTTTTTCATGATTTCCCAATTTTCTTATTATTATTATTCTGAAGATGCAATGCATTTCACAATACAGCACATTTTTAGAGTTGGGAAGCGCAGTGACGCCTGATCAGAAATTGTCATGCTGAAGGTCTTACCAAGCATCTCAGCTGCGTACCTGTCTCTGCTTTGAAATGCTACCGCGATCACCCAGGGTCCTGCATTGAATTGTTGAAAAGAAAATATTAATCGTACTGGAAGCAAATACTATGAATTTTCTGGCCTTTGTCCAATTATTGACACATCAGTAAAATTGTTATTCCGGCTTAATAATAATTTAATAATTTATAAATAATAAAATAATTTAAATGGAAACTGATGTAGCATCCACTATTCGTAAAGTGCTGATAGAATATTGTGTGACAAGATAAATCTAACATATTGATTCCTGAAATGTTCTACAAGTTTTTTTCACCTAGTATTTTGCATTTCTTATTTAATTTTTTCAAAAATTTACTTTTTTACTTATTTTGGGAGATTTTGTTTGAAACTGTGTAACTCTACATGTCAAATGCAGTGATTTTCATCAATTTTGTTACAAGTGTTTAAAGATATAGAGCTTGTTTTCACTTCTATGCTTAATTGTGATATAGAAATTGCTGTTTAAAATGTAATGAAATAGTGTTGGTCACAGTATATTTCCATGTACCTGATTCTTTTAATTAATTTCTTATAACTATTTTATTTTCAATTTCAGTGATCTGCAAACATATGGTGCATGGTCAACAGGAAGATGCCCATGAATTTATGCGTTATCTTATTGAAAGCATGGAAGAGACTTACCTTGTGAGGTTCAAGGGAGAAAAGTAAGTATTGTGGAAGTTCCAGAACTTTTCTCAAGTTCAACTCAAAATAGATCCTAGGGGTAAAGTTGGGAAACAAACTGATCTCATCCTTCAATTTGCTTATGAGGCCATTGTAGCATAATTGGTCATTACTGAGGGATTATAATGCAAATAATAATTTTGCTGAGACTTCAGGTGTTCCTTCCTAGGTTTTGATTACTGCAGTGGAATTATTGGCAATCTTTAATATTAAAATCCATTTATATTTTTTTAACAATTAAAGAATAATCAGCTTTCAGCAAGAAGTTGTGACTTTAAACTCTTGATTTCTGAGGCAAGGGAGTTATTGCTTATCATAATATTTATAATTTGAATTCTTTTTTTAAAGAATCTGTAACAGAAATTTTTACGACACAGTGACTTTTATTAAATGTTAATGACTTCTTGACAAACTGCTCTCAACTTTTTTCATTACTTTGCTTATTCAAATCTTTTACCATGTATTTTTAATCAGAATATTAACAAAATGTATAAGGATATTTAATTTATAAGTATTTTCTTCTTTCAGATTAGATAATTATAGTAAGGAAACCACTCCTTTGAATCAAATATTTGGAGGATATATGAGAACAGAAGGTAAAAATAAAATGTTTTATGATATCCTTAAACTTTGTTCTCAATAAAAAGCAGATTTACCACATAACTAATGTTTTTATTTTGTTTATTTGCGTTTTTGTGCAGTTAATTGTTTGCAGTGTAGAGGAGTTTCGACTACATTCCAGCATTTCCAAGATTTACTTCTTGATATTAGGCGTGCAAGCACATTGGATGATGCGTTAGCCTCTTACTTTCAGAGAGAACGATTAGATGGTGATGATGCTTATCGTTGTGAAAGATGTCACAAGAAAGTATCTGCTACAAAAAAATTTTCCATTGAGAAACCACCTTTTGTATTATGTATTCAATTAAAAAGGTATGTCAGTTTCGTTTGTTCAATAATTTATTTTCTTTTGTGAATTTTAATTATCATAATTAATCTGCAGAGAATTTATATAATATTAAAGTATGAAATTTTTTTACTTTCATGGGATATATAAGCTAAATTTTTTAATGAAGTTTATCGCTTTCAGTAGTTTTAATATTACTAATTCTTTCCCTTAAATTGTTCATGAAACGTGTTTGCAGTACAGCTCATATGTTGTTTTTTCACAAGTTAGTGGATTACCAGTTATGGAAATCGTCTCAGTAGTATAGATTGCTTGTCTACACTCTTGAATGAAAAGTTTTTAATCTTTCAAAGTATGTTTTGTCTGCATTATATGTAATTGTGAAGAAAAATCTTTTAATTTGTTCCAGATTTAGTATGGTGGGAGGTAAAATCAATAAACATGTGTCCTTCACGCAGCGGTTGGATATGACCAGATTCCTTTGTCCACAGTCAGCATATAGAGGGTCTCAACCTTTAACTTACCGGCTTGTTTCCATGGTTACCCATATGGGAACATCTGTGCATTGTGGACATTACACTGCTATTGCACAAACATCAACTGGACATTTTTATCAATTTGATGATAGTGCGGTAAGATTTTAATTTTTTTTAATTGCTGTTGCCTTTAGAAATGGAATCCAATATAAAGGGCACAAAAGTTTTTAAAAAGTACAAAAATGCCTGAAAACTTTTTTGTTTTGTTTTCTAAATAGCCATAATATAATTTCATTTCATTTATCTTTCACCCTTTGTGCCAGTTGAATTGTATATTATTTATTTATTTATTTATTGAAAGTATTTACAGGCAACAATTATCTCATTTTAGCCATTTGTAGGACCTAAAGGATTTGAGCATTTGGCTCAGAAATCAATGAAACATATATGTATATTAAAATATGGGTGTTGACAAAATAGATGTAAAAGAGATTCTAACCTAAGAATCTAGGCATTAATCATTACTAAGGGGAGTATTTTCATGACCTAAAACATTGCCAAAAATGATCAATGAAATGCTCTAAAAGCAGAGAAAAATGGCTTAAAAAGATCAAAAAATGTCCTATGAACAATTCAAGCTGGATATGTTACTGATGTAATCAAGACTTCTGTTCATTCAAGTGCACACAGCTGGCAAACTTTTAGTTTGAACTATTTTTTACCAGCATATCTCTTAAGTTATCCCGAAATCGGCTGTACAGTCAATAGTGCGGATAGGCACCACTGGAATCTTACGTTACTTACAACGGCTGACATTACACTTTCTGAGCAAAGAAATAAAATGGGCTACTCAGGAATTCTATTTAAAACAACTGTTGCATCTCGTAAATATTATGTGAAGCAAGTTTTTCAAATAATTTTAAAATCAATTAAACCAACAAAAAATTCATTACAAATTACAGAAAACAGTAAAAAATGACTTATTAGTGAAAATTGACAAGAAATGCAGAAAAATGACCTGTAAAAATGGGTAATTTCCTTTTGTCTTAAAATAAAAATAATTTCTCTACTAAATGGCATTGTTCTAAAATAAAAAGAAAAAAGACATTTCATTAAAATCCTCTCCCTAATCATTGCATACCTTCTGCTTGCACATGACACAAACTGCAATGAACTTATTCCAAAGCTGATGAGTATCAGAAAGTGTGTTTTAAAAAATTGTAATGAGTTCTTATCATTTCCCAAGCTTCCGTCAGTTGAAGTTTGTTACCCACACGAAATTATTTATTCACTCCATTGACAACCAGATGTGGAGGTCAGACAACTAGGAATCATTTTAGTTCTCATGTGTGCTTGATCGTGGTTGGTGACTTCCTCCCTCTCCCTCCTCCTCCCCCTCACCCCACCTTTTTCACCTCACTTCCTTCTCCATCTTCCCTCCCTCTCTCCTCTTGAATTTTAGTCTTAGAAATTTTTTTCATGATTTTCAACATTTACTGATAAAATGCTGATTAAATGGATAGGATAAAGATGTAATGTACTGTAATATGTTAAATATTAATAGATCTTAGGTGTTTTGTCAGGATAAAAGCAGGTTTTCTTCACATTGTGCGTATAAGATTATTTTGAATTTTCACTTCATAAAACCTCCATTATATTCTGTTACATTGTATACATTGTTATTCTGCATCATTTGTGGTAGAACATTTGTTCTGTGAATTAACACTGTTCTCGGTGAAGAAAAATATTGAAATAAATGTTTTTCATTAAGGAAAGTAAAATCATAACACACAACATTATAAAAAGGTTTGATTAGATATTTTCCAGAACTGCGTGCATTCCAGCTGCTGGTAGGTTTGTGCTTTTTTTTTGTTGTGATGTGACTAGTTAATGGAACTCATTCTGTGAAATTAAACTATTTAATAGGTGCGGCCCATTTCCCTAAATGCTGCTTTGGAAACAAATGCTTATATTATCATTTATGAGTTGGAAAGGATTGATGCTCGTCAGACTCAAAATCATTCTTCATCTTCGAAACCTGCAACAGTTACATCGGGAACTTCAACTCCGATTCTTGCATGTAATGGTATGTAATGTAAAAATTATATTTTTATACTTGATTTATATGTATCTTGTTCACATAAGTCTGGTGTGAGTGTAAGTATTTGTGTGACATAATATTGGTTTTTAATCATTCTTCATTAAGAACATTCAATTTATTTTGTATGCTATCTGTGCAGTTTGGTATTTGTGTATGTATGATATTGTGTCTGAACTCACCAGAAACATACCTTGATTGTAAAATTCTGGCAATAGTTGTTGAAATGAAAAGTTATTTATTCATCAATGTTGCTTCATTTGGCTTCAATTCAAGATTTTCTAGAAAGTTAAACTTGAGGATTCATGCAACTAATGTAATTATCTTTTTTCTATTAGGTCAAAAATCTAATAATAATAGTGGAACCTTTAATTGCCCATTACTACCATCAAATCATAAACCTGGTCCTTCTATCATTCCATCACCACCAAATATGAAGATAAATTCAGGAGCGAACACAGTGACAAGTAAAATCAGTCCAGGAATCATTCCAGCTGTTCATAAACCCTCTGTAGGGTGTCATCTACCTCCAGCAAAGGAGAGGTATGAATCAATTTATTTAATTTTTTTTTCTTTCCTTTTTTTTTAAAGTTTGGTTTGTTTTATAGTGCAGGTTGTTAGTGTGATTTTCAAGAATTTAAAAGTTTTTATAATTATTCAAATGACCAAGTGAGAAACTTCAAGTATGATTATCATAATTTGTTGTTTGTGTTTCTATATAACAAACCAAGACTTGTTCTTATCAACTGTAAGAATATTTGTCATAGAAAATATTTTCTTTATATTTTGCTGTTTTATTAAACTTGATACATTGTACCAAATAATCAGGCATGCTCAGCTATCCCAGCTTACTCTTGTTTTCATCTTTGTTCCATAACACAATCCTTAATTGATGTTCCTGGGGGCTGTTCATTCTGCATTAGCTTTCTCCTTTAGACCAAATGCACAACAATGACTTTTTTAAGAGAAAATTCATTTTCTCTTGAAGTAAGGCATAGATGTGGCAGAGTATATAAGTGGTCAGATTCTCACAAATTGACAAAGTGAAATCAAATGTTTAAACATCACACGTTTAATTTCCTATTTATTTTGCCAGTGCAGGTGCAAATGATCACTTGCTTGAATGAAAATATGTAAGCAATTGAAAGAGTATATTTCTGCTGAAATGTAGAAGCAGGTTAATGTAAGTAGTTGTCAGTACCTGAAAATGATGTCTTATGTTGTGGGTGTGTTGAATTTTTATAATGGTAGCAAAGCAATGATAAGTGGACTCAGAGGGTGGAACTGCTTGTACTATTACTATAGATCAAATGCAAACACTAACAATTTCAAGAAAGTTGTTTGCACTTCATTAAGTAATGAAAATGTTTAGACAGTAGTAATAATACACAAGGAAGGTTGGAAATAGATTTAAAGGAAGGATATGTTTTCATGGATTAGAAGGGTATCTGTTACAATTTACTAACAAAGGGGCTTGAAGAAATAAGACTTGACGTAAGTGGCTAAAAAATGGGCAGTGATGAGGGATGGCTGGAGGACAGGATCAGCAGATGGCATGGTTTCATTAATCGATCCCCTCTCTCTCATATCCTACCCTTTGGCCTCAGGGACAGTGTTGTCTAGGGCTTGGCAGTAATGAGCCTTGCCTGTTGCAGGGACCGCATCACATTTGGGCTTCATCCAAGACTTGTCATGCGCATAAAGAACGGTACTGTTTGTCAGCCATCCACCCAAGAGAACAAGCCGAGCTCAAGTTTAGTCCCGTATGATTCTGAGGATTCAAGTGAAAGTGAAACTGAGAAAAATGAGAAGAAACCTGACATGCCAAGTCTTGAACCTAGTCCAGAAAGAAAAGTGCCCACGCCCAACAAACAAAATTTGCCCCTTGTGAAACAGTCTGAGCTTTTTCCTGTCAGAAGCAAAAGCCCTTCAGCTGGTTCGCCCTTTCTGCATAAAAGTGGAGAACTTTCCTCTTCCAATAAGCCTCTCAGCAGCCATGAAATGCATCCAAAGACTTCTCCGTCTAGAACCGCTGATTCCAGCCAAGTGCAGAAAGCAGTGAAACCACCCAGCAGTACTTCTGATAGTTCTCCTGCCACTTGCAATAAAGACACTAGCCAGAGCTCACCAGTACCTTTAAAAAGTTGTTCTGAAAATTCTAAGAATAAGAAACCAGAGGGAAGTAGTGGGGGAAGTTGCAAGAAATTAATAGATATCGAGTCTCTTAATTGTGTTAGTACCAGTGTAGATGAAGGGGATGTTGAAATCATTCAGACCTTGCAAGTCAATACAAAACTGCCAGGTAATGGAAATGGGAAGGCTGCCTCAGGGGGTTGGCAAGTTACGGACATGGCCTTGCATAGCCCATCGTGTCATAGTGAGAGCAGTAGCACAAGTGTGGCTAGTTCAACTACCCCTTGGTCAGTTTCGGATGTTAAAAGGTCACCAAAGAAAACTCCTAGGACTACATCAGACTCAGTTGATAACTCAAATTCTTCACAATCTGTGACCAAACAGAGTGCATCCCTGTGTAATTATACTAGTGACAACGAAGGTGGACAATTTCATAGAAGTCATTCATCATCTCGTGCAAACAGTGTAGAGAGTCTAACTAATCCAACATCAAGACCTCAGTGGGAGGTCAGTCCCTCAATTCCTGGTGTGCATCATAGCAGGTGTCCCGATAAAGAGGAAAACATCCCAGTGATTGTAAGACACGGAAATTCCAATTGTAGCCCTGAGAAATCTTCCAAAGATCGGAAGAAAATTGTAGAATGCAAGTAAGTTTCCTCTGACCTTTGCAAAGGTTTCGGTTTCTTGAGCATGCTTCCTCTGACAAGGGTTTGGATCATCACAAAATTCATTCATAATGCTTTTTAATTAGGTACCATAATGGCACTATTTCAGATGTTCTAAATTTTGTTTGTTCATCAGTAAAAATATGCTCTATCTCTTACTGTTATTTAAAATAATGAAATTAATATTCACTTAGACATTATGGTACCTGTTAAAAGAAAAATTTGTCATACTTTTTTTTCTCTATGTACACACTGTTGTTGTTTCTTGTGCAGATATGAACCTTACCACAATGGAAATCACAAATCTCCTAAATGTGGAGAAGAAAGTGATGAATATGAATGGGTGGAAAAAACTCGTGAGACTATAAATGTCAATCGAAGCAATGGCCAAATCAATGGGTGGGGCCATTCAAGTCGATCGGAAGTTTCCTGTTATTTGATGAAGCAGTCACATCAAGGATATGGTCCATCAGGTAAAATAAAAACAATTTCCTAAAGAGAATAATCTTCCATATTAATTTAGATTGTAATAAGGAATGCACATCAGCAGTTAAATATAAATAGGGCTATTGTATTTAGAGACTCTTTTTGTGCATAAAATAAGTATTGTGTTCATTTTCCCTGTTTTAAATGTATTTTAGTACATATCATAGGCCTCTTTGAATGAGTATGGTAGACATTTAAATTAATGCAATAGATCGAAAGTAACATAACTGGTAAGGAAAGTGAGTATATGGCATGCAAATGCAATAATTTTGTACAAGGCAATGGTAGGTGTCAAGTCCAGTATTCATATATATGCCTATATGCCGAAATGCATTTGCTTCGCATATCATATATATATATATATATATATATATATATATATAATGATTGATTTCACAATAGTGTGTAAATATCAGCCATGACCTTTTTCATTGGTGTCTTAATGTAACTAACATATAGAAATATCCTTGAGAGCAGTCCGTTTTGTTTTCTTCTTCTTTCCTCATTTTATTTGTAACGAATAAAATATGAAAATGTGTTAGTGTGAAATGTAAACGAGGATTAGAAATTAATGTGATCTTTGAAACTGCTTGTCAGTCATTTCTTCTTTTAGATTAAGGTGCAAATTTACTTGTTCTAGATCAGACTGATAAGACTTCCAAAGCTCACTTGTCAATGAAGTGGGATATCTAGATTTTATTTATTCAATTTTATAGCAGAATTTTTCGTACAGATATGTTGACCTCAAAACAGAAAACAGCCGAAGCAAAAATATTCAAATTTTTGAAATTCTCATTAAACAGCATTTTGAACTTTTATATTTTTTCTCTTGAATGAGTTTATATATTTCATTTGCAGAAAGGTCAGCCACTTTCAACTAAAAATGGGGGAAAAATATTTTTCCCATAAGAAATAATTGAAATGCAGATGATTCATTCACAATACAAAACTATTGATTCATGTAGATCACAAGGGTAGGACTTGCGGCAGAAGGCACCCCACATTACTATTTAAGCAGAGAAGTAGTTGCTGCCAAAGAATGTGACAACAGTCCTTGTAAATCCATAACCTTCAACATCTAAAGTGTAGTGTGAGACAAACCAAGACCCTCCCCTCCCCCCTCCTTTCCCATTGACAGTAAAAGAGAAACAATTTCTGAAATGGAAAAGATGGGAGAAAACTCTCCTCTGCTACTTCTTGCATTCGTAGTCCACAGTTAACGGAAGTATAAAACTAAGCGTGAGAAAACTGTATGCAAAAGTCCACTGCGCAGGAAGTTGGTGAGGCTAGCCAGTTCTACTCAAATTATATTGTGTTAAAATCTTCAAAATTTTTGTGTTGGCAAAGGTGGCTCAGGGCATCAACTGATGTCACTGCAGTCTCTGACTAGGAGGGCTGGGTTTGAGTCCTGGCGGTGCCAGAATTTTCGACACTTGCTAGATGGCTAGTTTGAATTCAGCCTTTGTCTGGAGGAGGAAGCTAGTGGACGGCTGCTCTGATCAGTGTTTTCTATGGTCTCTCTGGTCAACACCAGGCGAATACCAAAGCAGTACCTTAACAAACAGGCCTGAACCGTGCACAATCTTACCTTCTATTCTGTTGTCCTATCCTCACTCCTTACTTACACACCGTTTTAAAACAAATCCCTATGAGAAATGGAAAAATTTTGAAACGTGGAAAATTTTGATTAGGTGTCTAAGGAAATTTTTCGTTAAGCTAAATTAATGTGTGTTACCAGCTCCGACTTCATATATAGTAAAGAATTTATGTGCTTTAAAAATATTACATAATTATAAAAGAAACATAAGAAGACCAATTATGCAGTTTGTTTTAATAGAGAAAGATCTCTAGTAATCCACAGGAAAGAAAGAGGATTTCTCTAAGTAATTAAAAGAAATGTCACTACAGTAGGATAGCAAGACAGAGGGGAAAAGGTTTGCAACACCCCGATTGTACGGTGTATTCCTCCGTACAGATACAGCACATACAGAATACTACACATGATTACATAGACAGAGCCATTTGAGACTCACACATCAATACTGCATGTACTCGCTGCGGACAGTATGACAAGCTGATGCGGGCCGGCATCCCATCGTACAGTTGGCGAATAGTGTACACTATTCTACGCCTCCTGCACTGCCTCACGCACAGCAGGCAGCGTTGTTGGGAGAATCGCAACACGGGTCATGCGTTGGCCCATCAAGATCCACTCACGCTCGATCAGGGACAAATCCGGCGAGCGTGGCGGCGAGGGCAGTTGACGAAAATCGCGGA
>BOPP01000290.1:22899-55339 GCA_017312745.1 Gryllus bimaculatus | reverse complement strand
ACATGTGTATCTCGGCGCGGGCGGCCGTACGATCTATTAACGCCGCTCTCACGATGCGTCGATCTTGACGTTCGTCAGTAGCCCTTGTCGTCCCGAAGAGGATCTACGCTCGTCTACCAATCGTCGCCAGCACCGACGCCGCATCACGGTCCAAATGGTCAGCAATGCGCCGAAAGGACAACCCGGCTTCGCGCAGGCTGACTATCCGACCCCGCTCAAACTGGCCCAAATGCTTGAAGGACCAATGAGCGAGACGCCTTAGAACATATATTATTTATTTTTAATTTATCAACAATTTGTCCACAATTTACTTCAATGTAAGTGCAGAAGTAAAAGAAGTTTACATTTACAAATCATCTCACAAATACCTATACAATAAAACAATATAATAACTCTCAAAATTTACAATATAATAATTAAAATAAAATTCTAGTACAATAAAACAGAATAACCATCTAAATGATAACAGCCCATCATTCACAATTCCATAGTTTTTACTTCAATCTGTCTTCAAACTATTATCTATATTTAAATTTAAAAAAATTAGCCCAAATTCATTAGCAGTCCTTTATAATTTGTTTAAAGGAGAATTTGAAGTATACACTAATTTATAGAATTTGATGATGGAAATTCCATATTGTCTGGTTTGAGAGCTTGGAACCCTAAATTTTAGTTGGTTGGGACAGTCCACCATTCCTGTAATTAGTTTATACAGAAGAGGCAATTCTGTACAATTTTTAAAAGAAACAAGTGATGGCATGTTCATTGAGGTTGCTACGACTCTGTACCCTTGATATATAAATGGGCCATTCAACCCCACAGCATGAGCTTGAGCTGCAATCCTATAAAATTCATTGCAATGTCTCCATCCTTGCAACACAACTTATCAGATATAAGGATCTCAGAGCTTGAATTGAGTGTAATTCAAGACAGACTTGTGTTTATTGTATATATTTTTATATATTAAATGATTTAGAATATAAATGTATGTGCATATCCAGACCATTGCGCATAAGAGTAGCATTGACGAATATTCCTTGATTATTTTTGTTTCATTTGCAATTTTCAAAGTTCGTCAATGTCTAATTTATTCAACGGCGTTGTTGTCACAAAGAGCCCTCATGCACAAGATGGGGTTCCCAGCAGTAATTTGCTGAACTGTTACAAGAAGATAATGAGAGTGAATCCTCACTTAAGGCATTGGCTACGTATGATTGTGTTACATTCTGCCTATTTTGTACTTAGTGGGTGACCATCTGGGGATTAATTCCCTAGCAATCCTTAGAAATTTTCACCTTAAGATTGTGTCTGAAATGGGATACACTCAGTCTAAAGAGCACAAACTGAAGAGTCATTATCAGTCTAGTAAATCGAGATGTGGGTTAACGGGTGTCATTGCACTGACCATGCATCACCTGTGCAAGCCTCTCTGGTAAACAGAAGGGACAACCCACTCGAACAGCCTGGACTCTTCACGAGTTGTCATGCCAAAGATGAAGATGAGTGACCAGCATCTCGACTTGAGGGTTCGTGATTCTTTGAATACAGTGCTCCTCATATCCCTCGAGATAACATCCTTTCGATGTGTAGAATGCTGAAATGGCAGCAACTCCACCTGCCTGGAAACTTATTTCAATTTGTTTGCTTGGAAGGGACACTTTTTCTTGCAGATCAAGTAGTAATCATATTGAACGATAACAGAATACCAATCTAATTTTAAAATAAATATTTAATTTTACTTAGAATTGAATTAATTTTAGTTTTGTTATGAAACCAAAAATTCTAAGGCAATTCCATTTTCAGAGCAGTGGTAGGCTTGGTGCGATTTCTTTAAAAAAATAAAAATCCTTTAGACAAATCAGAATAGTTTCAAGCATTTACAGAGCACCCTAAGCTAATGTGGGACCCCCACCCCACCCTTTTGAATGATGGACCCAGACACTCATGAAGAATACACAAAAATGTCCAACTCACCACTGGCTTGTTCGTTTAAACCTGACCAATTGTTAGTACTAAAAGTCAGCTGTTAGAAAGAACAAGCTCATTGGCCTGAGCTTACCGCAATGATGACAGGTGTTTTTAATTTTGAATTAATGTATACGGATTATCTGGAATTTTCAATTTGTTTACTGCCATAGGCTGGGGAGGCCTGTGATGATACTCTGAGAAAGATGCAATATGTAGTTTTTTGTTCTTTATTAGACACCTATTGCTTTGCTATTCAGAGCAATATGTTTTATACATTAACGAGATTTATTATTATACTTTTTGTGGATTCTTTTCTTTCAGTGAGTAGCTGGAATGGTGGACGTTCTCATATAGATCGAGAAGTGGAAAATGATCGCCACGATGAACGAAAGCGTTCTCATAGCAAATACGATGAAGAGCTTGACATGGGGCGAGTAAGTAGCTTTGGAAGTTTTCTTTCTTGTGTAGATTTTGAAATAAATGAATATCTTATATAAGAATTTGTTCTTTTTGCAGGTGAAAAAAATTAAACACAATAATGAATTCACAAACAATCAACCTAAATGTAATTATTTTGATGAATTTCAAAAAAGGTGGCATTACAAGGATTATCACTATGAGACCCATCATTCAAGAGGAAAGGGATATAAAAAGGATAGAAAGAATCATTATAGCCAGTCCTACCATCGGCATAAATATATGCATCATAGGAATTCTTACTATTCTAAGAATTGGAGGCGTTGATTATAATGTAGATTTGGTTTACAGGTTAATAGAAGTACTGCTGTTGCCAAAGATGTTGGCAAGCAGTAGTAAGGCAAACCCATCATGCTCAGGGTCTTGTGTAACTGTGTGTTCATTTTAAGGGTAACCAAAATGTTCTGAGCGAGTACAAGATCCTGTGTTGGGGCGAGACATTAATCCTGTGTTGGGGCATGACTCCAGACACAAGCTTGCTTTCATTTTGCCATCATGGCTCCAACACCATGAGCTGTTGTCTGTGGACATTAGTAGAAGCTGTTATGTAAATGCAGAAGATATGTTTATCTTTAGAAGCTTCGTTTTGGTGTTATAGATGTTGTATGACTTGATTCTTTGAATTGTACAACAAAGTACCTCAAGAAACCCTCAATTTGTATATGTGAATGTGTGTATGTTTGTATGTTAGAAATGAATGACATCCTTGAGGCACATGCTTTCTTGGCTCAAACTGTTGTGAAATCTGTGACCTATTGGAAGTTTTTACAAGTATTGTACTTGTGTATGTGAATGATACAATTTATGAACAGAATGCATAAATCAAAAAAAAAATGTATTTGCATCAAGAAACATTTTATGTGAATAGATTGCAAATGTGTTCAAAGGGATTAGGTTAATTTTTTCTGAAAGATGCTGAACGCCTCTTTGTAACAAAAAGGATTGCAAAAATAATGGATATTGTTTATGTGGTGTATTAGAAGTAGAAGTTTTTATTTGGGATTTATTATATACAGTGTATTTTTTTATTTTTCTGCCTGTACAAAAAACTTGTTAACTTATTTTGATTTGCACGACCAAGGAGAGAGACATCGGTTCTTGAATACTGGTGCATAATGAATCATATACTAGGTATCTAGATGTGACTGGAAATATGATTATTAACACACTATGTGCTTGGGCACAGGCACTTGCATTTCATTGTGTTTGTAATATTGATGTGTCAAGTTGCCAATAAGAAATGTCATATTTATTGGATTCTGTGCAGTTTACTTATTTTCTTGTTTAGAAATCTAGTATTGACAAGAAAGTGGCAATAATAAGTATTGTTTACATAATTTTAATTTAGTTTTTGTAGAACAGAGTGAAGAATCTTGAAATTAGTAATTTTATGCTCACATTTCTTTATCATGTATTTATATTTTGTAACGACTATCAGTTGAGAGCTAATCAGAAGGCCTCAGATAGATTTTAGTTTTACCACTGCCATCTTTCCCAATAAATGTTAATTAAAATTTTGTTATAAAAAAGATAACAAATATCCCACAATGCTTTATTCTTAACCATCAAATTCACAATATACTATAATTATTAATGTACTTATTGTGCATGGTTTCCAGTAAATATGATATACCATCACACAAATGTTTCACTGGAGATGTACACTAAAATATAGTTTGATAGCACAACTCTTTTGGTAACCAGTTGATCAGGTCACAAGTATACACTGTGCTAGCTACTTGTTAATTACTTTAGATTTGCTCTCGTGGAGGTTGGGAATGGAGGGATTCTCGACTTCTGAAATGTGTACAGCAGTTTTTTATTGGTTGTTACTTTACCGTGTAAAGCTCACATTTCTTTCTCTTCACTACATGAGCATTCATATTGGACTGTGAAAAGAATGCTGTAATTCCCAGATGCTTTTGCATTTCTGATAACTGTGTAAAGGACCAAATTAGTTTTCTCTTGATACTGTTCTATAAAACGTTTCCAAAAGTCTTGTGGTGACAGTCGCAAGTATTATTTGTACCCCATGTTGAATCCTCAGAGGAATACTTACAGACAGTTGAGAGTTCTGACAGAAATTTTATCTTTGCCAGATATTGAACATAAAAGGAATTGTATCTCCTTCATTGTTTTCTATTTTGAAATGTTAATATTTACTTGCTTTTTGCTGATGAGTATTACTGATTGAAACTCCTGCTAGCATGTGAAAATAAGAGATTGTGATATATGTGGTAAGATACTTGTTGCTGTTTCTTTTTTTAAATTTTTTTCTTTCACCTGATTATCAGTATAGCATTGTTTTTTGACCTTATTCATTTGAGAATTTGATGATCAAAATATTTTGAGAATTTGTTTTTGAATGAAGCAATTTTATAAGAGAACATGTAAAAATATAAGCAGAATGTCATGTTGCATGAAGTTAACGTTACCTGAAGAAGCATGTTTTTTATTGGTAGAAGCATGTATTCTGTTATTAAATCATTGAATATTAGTACTCTCATGAAGTCAGGAAATCTTTTTCAGGAATTTGGAATTGTATTAGAACGTCAAATTCTTCCTTTACTAACACCAAATACTTTGCATTGCAATTTTCAAAAGAAAGACGACTACATTCTTGGGTTTGAACAGTAATTTGTTTGCGGATTTTCAAAATGCAGTGATTTAACGAATCTTATTGTGAATTTCCCCCATCTTGAATTCATTTGTGAACAAACCGTTGGTATTGATAATTCGATTCAAACAATTGATGAGGTTGTTGCTGTAATTTCTGATAATTGTGGCTGTCTGTTGAGCTTACATTATCTCTTTTAAACATTGAGTTAAGCTGCATCTATCTTCTTGTCCTTGCAAGGAAATAATTCTGTGATTTATGCTTTTTTGATAATTTTAGGTTTGAAATCAGAACACTGAAGTTTGCCTATTTATAGTGATCTTAATAGCAACAAAATCCTTTAATACTATGAGAAGGCAAATTATTAAACTTGTATTTACTGTTTACTTGTGGGTCACCCATGGTGTTAAATGTTAGTATGTATAAACTGAAATTATGTTGATGTTCATACTTCCAAAATCAATAGAAATTTTTAAACTAATTTGAACACCCGAAGGAAATCAACTTTATTGGTCAATTATTGGTGGAATACACTATTTGGGTGCCTATAAGAAATGCTTTGGCTCTCCTTACATCTATGCAAAAATATGGATGTGGGGAAACAAATAATCATACCAACTATATAATACTGAAGAGAGATGTTGAACAAGTTACTGTTATATATGTCCCAAGGATTGTCAGCACAAAATTCCAGCCTTGGCATAGTCCATCATTAACATTGATAGTTGCATTGTAGTTGGAAATGTATAATCTGGAATTTTGCAGATTGGCATCCTTAGGACAAAACTTCATAGTTGGTAGATCATTTACTTGCCAACTTCTGTAGAGCAATCTTGTTTCATGTCCTACACTATTCACAATTCCTTGCTGGCTTTGCAAAATAAATCGAAATTTTATTAGGAAATAATATGTATATATAAATATAAAATTTCCTTAATCTACATGCCTTTTTTCAGTCTATAATAAATTAAACCTAAATGTCACATACCTTGGAATTAGAAATTACACTCATAAAGAGAGCATGCCTGATCATTATCTTTTATATATACATCTTAACTTGGACTTGGAAATGGTAAAAAAAATCACAGGTTTTACAGCCATCTGTTTGGCTTCTCCAAGAAGGAACTTACAACCAACTTATTGGGATAAATCAATCACCAGGTATAGAATTAAACACTACCCTATGATCAATTCTTAACACATTTCCTTTTTTTTACCAACTTCACAATAGTTTGTACAAAGAAAAAATATGCGTTGTGGTATTACTTGGCATTATCATGGCAGTTCAATTCAAATGCAAGGAGGATTTGTCATCATTTACAAGGAATTACCAAATGTTCTGAAATTGAAATGTATCACTTTTGCTTGACTATAACAGGACAAAATGGCTGTTTGGTACTCTAGATATTTTTTTTCTGAGTTGTGTCTTTATCTTCTACCAAAGATATTGACTTCAGATCTCTCTTCATAGGCTTTGCATCAGGTGAAACACCTTGCCTCAGAATAGTTACATCATTATTTTCATTGGATTTCACTTTAGGATTGGATAAATGAGTTACACTTTTTATCACTGCATTTTCAATGTTTGGGACTGAAACAGATTTTAGAGATACTGAGTAATTACTGTTTGCCACTGCGGGTGGCTCACTGACTAATACTGTTTCTTCAACCTGAGAAGAGTTGATGGCTACCTGTGGCACATTCACACTTGAATCTGCGTTGGCTACCTCAGGCAGCAATGAAGGTGAAAGCACATCGTTGACAAGTTCCACGACAGGAGCACTGCCATCATCATCTTTCTTAGGTTTTTTGTACATTTCCCTGTGTTTCAATTCACTGCTAACACTTTTTTCTGTAATGTGACAATTTTCCTGCTGTGGGGGCTGAGTTCCTTCGTTGCTTATATTGAGTTTACCTGCATTATTAGGAGCAACAACTGTGTTTATGTTTGTTGGCTCAGTTTTTTCTATGTCCCGCTTCTCCCGGTCGTGGAGCTCTTCTCTTATTTGAGGACTGAGAATGTCCCTCAAAACTACTGATGCATTTTTCACATCTGCTTGTATTACAGATCTGTCTGTCTGTGTGCCCACAACCGATTCCTGCAATATCTCTCGCCGCATTGCATTTACTCCACTTTCTAACTGAAGTGGTTTCTTATCACTGTCTGGTGAAATGAAAGGTTTAGTTTCATTGTGATGTAAGGTGAGAGGCAGAGGCTGGCCCTTCAGGCGTTCCAGTAAAAGGGGCTGTACTGGAGCAACTGACCCTTCAGGTTTCACTGCCAAATCGGGGGCTGGAAAATAAATTAACTCTTAATTCTTTTATTTTTTCACATAAAATTTAACTTGGCATTTAATAAAGTAAAATTTGCTTAAGGAAGAATCTGTAATTAACCAGGAATGCCTGCTGCAATTTATTGCATGAAAACTAAAATTCTCATCCATTATTGAAGGGAACTTCCAAGATACAAGTTTTTATGAAGTGCAAGACCTTGTTTGTAAGTACAATCTTAAATGTCAGAAATCGCATAATAATTGAAACAGCTATTTTGGGGGGAAATACTGTAGATCAACGATTGCAGTGGAATAGGAATGGACCCCCCCCCCTCGAATAATTGAAATAAAACCCACATAGGTCATACTATTTCTTTTTTTTATTATTTATTCAACAGTATTCACAAAATTATATCGCCTTCCAGTACTGTTGCTGCTGCTTCTTGGAATTTTTTTTATCATCCATCAGAAATGTAAATGTCTTACATCGAGCACTTACAAGCAAATTTTATTCAGCTAAGTAATGAGAAATAAGATTGTAGTAAAATTTTTAGGTCTACAAAGTGCTCTTCTGTGGAACAGAATTGTGAGAAAGAAGACAGACGACAGATAAAATGAAAACCAGTAGCCTTGTAAGAAGAACCTCATGAGAAATGATGTTGTTCAGCTGGAATCTGAACTTACGTATCTGGTTTTACATATTTGGTTGAGGCTCTTTCAAAGAATAGAATCAAATCTAAATAAGAATTCGATTTATAGACTGAGGATTTATCAAAGTTTGATAAATAGAAGTATTAAGTCTCTCACTAATGAAGAATAGATACCAAGAAGAGAGGGGGAAAAAAAAGTGTAAAGTTCCAGACTTTTGGAATGGTCCAAACCAACTTACCAGCAACATGTAATGATTCTTGAATTTTCATCACTGGACCCTCTGCAACAAATGGTTTTTTCTCTGATGGAATGGTTTTATTATGCCTTTCAGGTGGCTGATAAGTCTTCACCGATGCAACAGTTTCTGGTGGAACAGGCCCAATGGGTTTGTTCAACTCACCGTTTGCAATTTTTTTAAGCAAATCTTGTTTCTTTGCATTCTGGGCAGGCTTTTCATAGCTGTTTTTAACCGGATCCTTAACCTCTTTGTTTTCTTCATTTTTTTGGTTACGTAAATCATCTATTTTAACTTCATGTCTTTCTACTATTTTAGTCTGGTTCAAATTTTTTGCAGAATGTTCTTGATGTTCCTTGAAAAGCTCTCTTTCTTGGTGCTCCTGTAATGCTTGCAAAATTTGTTTTTGTTCTTCAAGGATTTTCATTTGTTGAGCTTCATGTTTTTCTAATTTCCGTAAAATCTCTTCGTTTTTGCTATTACCAGCATTGTCATCTCTTTTCTCAGCTTCGGCCAATTCATCTTCTTCTTTTTTTATAGCATCTTGATCAACCTGTTCACCTACAGATTTTATTTCCTTCTTCTCAATTTCAGCATTAGCCACTTTCTTCTGAAAACAGAACACAGGTAACCTTAAAATTAAAGCCATTAATTGAAAGGAGATCAATGGAAAAAGAATTTCCGAAATGTTTTCTCTCAGTTTACCTCAGGGTCTACCTTCTGGATCTTCTCTTTGACCTGTTCTTTCTCCACTCCCCTTACTGCAGTTTTCTCATCTTTGATAAGAGAGACAACAGTGGGGTCCTTCATAATCCCTGCAGGCTCCACAGGGACAGGGGGCTCCTGTCGTTTGCCCCCTTGGCTTACATCTGCTCTTGGGTCTTCAGGCTGCTCTACTTTTGGAATTTTCATCTCTACTACAAGCTCTGGTACTTTTTTCGGCTCTTCACCAAACTTCTTGACTATAAAAAAAATACAACAGAAAGCACAATTAATATCCTTTTAACACAATAATGTGGTTACTTTACAAGTAGGGTTTCAGACTGCAGAAAAAACATTGTAGCTATTCTACACATTTTATATATTTCCACCTTTTAAAGAAATTTTCAAACAGCAACACACACAATCATTTCTCTCAGCCAATGTTGCCTTCAAGTACTCTGCTCCAACTCATTAATCATCAATGCTACAGCCAAAGGCTTAAAAAAAGGAAATCCCACTGTTGCACCATGCAATGCATGTTGGTCCACAAGATCCCTAGAGTTAAAATAATAGGACCGCTTTCTTAGTACTTCTTAATACATAAGTAAAGAAACTAAAAGGAATGTACAAAATTTCATGAAAATAGAAATCGACTGACCAAGCTGAGTAATCAAGATTGTTAAGGTGGTTTCACCTCGGCAAACTCTGCTGAAAGGTTATCCGGTTTAAATTGAGTATGAATGTTTAGAGTGTTGTGTTATGGTGGGGTTGCAACCACCTTTCATATTCCTGTAATTCCTGCCTACCTTGGGTCACATAGGGGCTCGGATTCAAAGCTCCAAGTGCGCTTTACCCCGAACTTGGGGATTCAAAATGTGCATCAACCATTAACATTTTAGTGTGTTGGAGCTTGTTGTCCGTTCCAGAGACAAAACAGAACGCCCTTCATTACTTTCACTTTTCCAGGATCTTCAGCGAGTGTGAATAGTATACGTGCTATTACATAAGCACCATTGTGTGTACCTGGCTTTCTTTAATGAACATCTTTGACCCCTTTCAGTGCTCCTAAACATTCCTCCACCAGCCGAGACAATCTGCCCCCAGGTGTAACCACTGTGGAACTACCTGACCCCCACCCATTGCAACAATGGGACTTGCTAGCCCTGCTTTTGTTCATGTACAACATTTTTGCCAAATATGATTTAAGATTTCATAATAGCAAACTACTACACAAAAGTATACAAAAGCATCACTGCATGTTCGTGTTCTTTTTAAAACTAGTTGTGCTAAAATAGCACATACTTTCACACAAAATTATTCAAAACTTGAGCAAAAAGTACTCATATTTTCGAAAAAATGGTACATGCTCCAATTTCAAAATCTATCTTTAAGGGGAAAAATTCTCGACTTTCATAATTGAATCATTTATTTGAGAAACTTGTGAAACACCAAATTCCTCGTTTCGAGAAAACAGACTTCGAGCTTCCCAATTTTTATGATTTCAAAATATTGTTAAATTAACTGCTTTAATAAATAATATTTTTCATATAAATATGCACTATACGACGTGTCTCTCCTCTTGGAGGAAAAATCAGCCGACAATGAGTGTTTTAGATTTTGGCGTTTGACGGTTTTCTGAAATAAACAATTCAATTCTAGTGGTAGGAAGATGCCAAAAAATGTTGAATTTTTGAAAAACCAATTTTCAATGAAAATGAGGCTAGCGCCACTCTTCAACTTCCTTCACACTATTCAATAATATAATTTAATCAAAAGCAATGGAGCCAATTTTGGATATGTCCCACAGGCTTCATATAAAGTACCCTCAAAATTAAAATAATGATTTCAAATTCAAGGGACCACTACATCAGCCTGATTGATTGAGAAATATCAGTTTTGGAGAAATGAGCTGAATGATTCAGCAGCTAGCATTGTTCCAGCCAGACAGACAGATCTTACCGTCATTTGATTCTTCAGTATCAAGGATCCACAAAACATCTGGCTAAACCACGTGTTAGAGGATCCCCCCCCCCTAAATTTAGCTACTAGATTTATCCACTTTTTCTTTACCAGGACCCTGTAATAAGAATCTTTCTGCCAAAAATTTGCCGTTTTTCCATGTATTACACGACATTCTCTCTATTATGGAAGATGTAGTGAAAAAGTTAAAGAAGACAATTGGATTTCCATAATTTCTTAATCTTTCATTACAGCCGTTTGCATGTAATCAATTAATGAAGTGAGGGAGATACGACACGATCATATAAATTATGTATGAAAATGTCATTAAGATTTAAAAGAAATGTACTAGAGCTTGAAGCAAAGCAACATTCTGTTGCAGATTGGATGTCCTCTTAATTACTTCTGTCTGATAATATTGGATTTCATGAAGTGAATGGCTCCTGACAAAAATAGGAATGGCAAGGGAAGTTTCACTTATCTACTCTTTAACACACTTTTGAGTTCTGGTTGTTTCGCGACAGCTTCATCATAAGAGGTCATATAAATTGGAAGTCTTTGTGAAAATATTCATTCTTTCGAAATTAGCTGACATATCATAAAAATGCACTGTATTATTGCGTTATACTAAAATAAATAAATTGAACTTTTCCGTACTCTTGGAGAATTTCTTCTCAGAAAATAAATTACCATCAGATTGAGGTCTTTGTTCCAATTTTGGAGGAATATCTGCCAAACTATTATCAATTTTATCATGAAAGTGAGGCGATTTCTCAACTGTACCAGCAGCTGGTTTATTGATAATTTCTGATGGTTTTGTTTCATTAGCAGAATTCAAAGTGGCATAAGTACCCAACACCAAAATCAGAGCTCCTACAAACAAAAGTACCTGAAACAGAACCAATGCAAGTATTGTTATAAGAAATTGACAATTCATTGACAATCAATATTTGTTTAACAAACAAAGATGAGAGGGGTTCTCTGGTATTGACTTGTGTAGTATAAAACACAAAACATGATAGCCTGCACACCAGTAGGATATCAAGACCGATCTTCTTACAGCACAGAATACAGTGAGAATTTGTACAGGCAAATGCAGTTGATTATCTTAGCAGAACTAGTAAGGATAGCAAATTTTACAAATATTAAACTTTTCTGGGAGGAAAGAACATTTGAAGATAAATTTTGACAGTTTCTTCAGAAAGTTGTAATAGATAATAAAGTTAATCAGTGCTTTGTTCTATTTTATCTAGTAAGAGCTTTAATATATTTACCAAAAAGCATTCTTATCTATTCTAAACTTATATGATATCAAAGTTCAGCAGCTAAATGACAAATTTCTACACAAATTTACTTCTTGAACCATAATACTCACATTCATATAGTCTTATCAATAATTATAGGGATAAACAAAACTGATCTTAGGTTTGCATCACAAAAGTGATTTCTCATCATAAATGCTCTCACTTAATCTTACATAGAAAATCTATCGGGAATAATTTAAATAAAAAACAGTACATACTTGAGCCATTAATCTGTCATTGCTGCTTTTGGTAGACATACAGATAAAAGCAGCCGCCGGAAACATTACACAAATGAGAACACCAATAGTAGAGCCCACTAAACCAAGCACCAATTCAATATTTGGAATCAGCAACCCAATCACTAAAGTCACACTAATTATAAAGATTGTAAGACATTTGAATCTTGCTTCCGGGATGTGACTTCCAACACCTTCATGATGCGGCATTGTGATCTGATAAAAGGAAATTATGTCACTAACATCACACTTCACAAAAATGAACACACAAATAATTTCTAGATAATGAAACTTCACCTAAAACTTTAAAATTGCGAAATTGAAAGAAAGCTTTAAAGTGAAACCCTCCATAAAATTATCATGAATTGTTTAATTATATTTTCTTCTCTGTGAATATATACAATAGGCCAATCCCAGCACCTCAGAAATAGTATCATATCTAATATTATAAAATACGTCTTTTACTATCTTTGCTTTTAGTAGACATGCCTGATTATGATTATTTTGCCATTCCTTTCTTATTTGCGTTTAATTATGAGAAGAGTAAGATATAATAAGAATCAACAATGATTGCCGATCCGGTGGCCGAGATCGCTAAGGCAGTAGTGCCGTAGCGAACTCGGACCGAAGGATCGCGGGTTCGAGTCCCGCCTCGGCATGTGTATTGTGTTTCGTCTTTCACCCCCATCATCATCATCATTATTGTGTCAACCACAGTTACCATAACCGTTACAAGCAATAGTGGTCGCTAATGACCTACTAGTGATCGACCTTAAATTAAAAAAAAAAAAAAAAAAAAGGTAGAACTTGTCCAGACATAATTTATCACAAAATTAACTTGCCAATTTTATGTGTTTCTAGCCATGTTATAGGTTCACACAACTTATAGAAACTTCCCAGATTTAATGACTTAAAACTCTGAAATGATTTACATAATTTAATTTCTGAAAAGAAAAGTCATACAATGGGGAATCTCTTTTTTTCTCTAAAAATATTTAATTTCAAGAAGTTCACATAAAATTTTCCAAAATCATTAAAATTATAGACTTTCTATGTTAATTAATTAGGAAAATTCAATCGTGAAAATAATGTAATTTCCTTTATCAAATATCAGATCAAAAACTGCTGTTTTGACCAGACTCTCAATAGCATATTAATGATATTTTAATGTCTCAGGGTGTTATTGCCTAATGCTCCAATAAATAGATGCTACGCTTATTTGCTTTTGCTTTGCACATCACATGAAGTGCCTTTCATGCCTTATACTCTGTTCACATCAAATATGCTGAATTGGTAGTGAGCAGTTGGCTCTGCACCACCTACATCAGAATTAGTTCAGAAACTACACAATACTCATGACTGGCTTCCTGAAGGTCTCTTCACAAGCCTCCCAAAAGGAAGGAAATGGGATGCCTTGGAAGGAAGAAGATGGCAGCTGGGATCAGGAACTCGCTCGAGTGGTGGAGGGGAAAGAGATGGTTTCAGGAGAAATCGCAACAGGCCTGTGTGCTACAATCAATTCATCAGATTCATTTTGTATTCTACAAGACATGTAATTTATAATTTTAAAAACGACCATAACAATTCATTTACTTACTCGTCGGAAAAGCAGTGAGTAAAGACTAGCTCTGCACGGAAAAATCACAAGCGGGAAACTCACTGCTACAGACAGCACAAAACCAAGTTTAATCATTTCACTTACAATTGAAGGTGTAAAGCTCATTAGGACATTGCCTGAAAAGTCATAGAGAAACAAACATGTTACAGAATGAACACACATTTTAATTGTAATTAATTGATTAATATATAAAAAAAAAAAAAAAAAAAAATGCACGAGAACTGCAATTTCTCATCTAACCTGTGAATGGTTGAGTGCAAAATGCAATGTACCCAAAGAATCCTACACAAATGTAGACTCCTGTACATATATTGCATGCGGCACGAATAACAAAGTTCATTCTATCTAGGGATGCATTATGCATTGATTCATAAATTTCGAATAACTGCCTGAAGATAAATGCAAACAATTAGAACATTACTTAGAATTTTAATAGCTCATTAAAATAAAGAAGAAATCTTTTGGGCTGATATGAACAGTAAAAGCTGTTCAGGCACAAGAAACACTAAAAGTTTATATTAATACATACGTTTGGCAAAACAGAGCCATTGAAAATATTGGAATGCATTGTAATATCCCTGCAGGCCTCCAAAAATTGACATGTTCATACCAATCACCAGCCAATAGGTGAGGTAATGATTCTCCCACTACCTAGAGAAAGACTAATTTTATGACAGAAGATAACAGGATATTGTTTGGTTGCAACTAAAATGTTGAAACAAACCTTCAAGACTAGACAAATGTAAAAGCCAATTGTGGCCATTGACACACTAGACAAGCTATCAACATTTCTCAGCATTCCCAAAGGAAGAACAACAAATAGAGCCAAGCCTGAAACATGGCATTTTTTATTATTACAGTTGTCAAAGTGATTATTTAATACACTTACTTTGCAAAAACATTTATACTCACCTATGAGAACACTTGGTCTTAATGATACTGTATTTGATAAACCCAAAATCTTAGCCATAATAGCAGGACCTAAGTCACCCATCACAACAAAAAATGCAATGCATGTTCCCATTAGAAAGCCTATTATGAAAAGTTCAACTGCCAATTTTCCAGTAGGACCAAAAGTATGAAAAGCTGGAACATAAAACAATTCATCCAAATCAGTGCAATAACATCAGGCGTTTATTTATTATTTAGATCAATAAAACTGAGTACAATTAATTACTAACACTTAATAAACAAAAATGAAATAAAACTTCCTCTTATTACAATGTCAGCACTTACCAAGGAATTCAAAAGTTCTTCTTCTTGCCATAACAGCAGATTTCAACAAAAAGTGGCAAGCTAGCCGGGACAACAAACTGCTTGCAATAAGCATTAGAATAGACAAAGCAATGCCACACTGAAATTAAAATCATTTTCATAAAATCATCTATTTCTTCAAATATGAATACATTACGCTAAGAAATCAAATGTTACGAAGACTGACAAGTTGTTAATTCTGAATTCCCATTAAGTGGGTTGAAAATGATATTCTACTTACTTGCTTAAAACAAAACGGCATAGCCAGAACACTGACACCAATAATACTATTGGCAAGTGTCATAATAGTACCCGTATTCGTCCCCATGATGTTATTCTAGTGTCGAAGAAAAAAAACAAAATGATACTGACAAAAGAGTTTCACATGTTGCTTAACTATGAAACGACGACAGGGCACTGTCATTTACACCACAAAACTGAATTGTCACTTGCGGCAGTAAAAGATCAGCTAGACAGCCACGCACTGAACGGTGCATGCCACCTCAGCTGTTGGGTATTATTTACCGCAGATGTGTTGCTCAAGGTTATCTTCTTTTGTTTATGCGAACGTCGTGTACCACTACTGGCCTTATCGCAATCCTCAGTTTGTTTACATCTCAAAAACTTGACAGCTCATACTCAGTGCAAAACAGCGAATAATAAGACGTATAATTTTCTCAGCTATAAATCAAAAGTTACGTTGTGCTACTTAGTAAAGTAGTAGAGGGATTAGGCAAAAATCCTACCTGCCATTTCCGATACTTTTATTTCGTGTATTTGGGTGCACTGAAAAGTGGGTTGCAGGAAAATGTTATAGCGCAAAAAAATTGACAATTAATGTACGAGAAATCAAAAATCTCATAATACTCGCGATATTATAGTCCAATGAGAGAGTCGCATTTCTTTCTTTATTTGACTGACATCCTGGTCGCTGGTACTCCCAAAGAAGAGCGTAGCTCATTTGACCACAAGATAGATACGATATGTTGTTGAGTGTGGTTAGATTGTGCACGTAGTGTAAAAAGCATTTAATATTTGTGTTCATTCATTGAATTTGTTCGTGATCTTCTTTAACGGGTGAGTTCAATAGCTGCTGTTCAAGTGTCTTATTTTGAAGTTGCAATGTGTACCACTGTTATTCCTGAAAGCACAACCCTCCATTTTCTTTATTTTCCGGAAGGAAAAAATAACTAAACTTTTTGTGTCAGTTCGTGTAGAAAAAGAATATTAAAATATGAACTGTATATATTCGCTATGAAAATTTAAGTATTGCGGTTAATTTGTCATTACATTTTTTGCTAAACCTAACCTCTTAAGTTGTTATTTGCTTGTACCGATTTGTGCAATTCATGCTTTTATCTGCAATATTGAATGTGTTAATATACATAGTGTTACTTTTAAAATAGGCACTGAATGTATAAGAATATTTTCTAGGAGGAAATTAATTTTCGACGATGGAAGTTAAAATTCAAAAGTCCTTTATGGCGTTTGTGGCAACACGGACCAAAAGTGACTGACATAGTGCAGTGTTGCCAGGTGGTCGTAAGCATTTGCCACTAGATAGCGCTAGAAAAAACACCAAAACGACGGGGGGGAAAAACCAAATTAGAAAAAAAAAATTATTTCACCGAAATTAACCTTCATTATTTTACCGAAAACGTCTATATTTTTAATAAATAAACAAATTAAAACATACGTGTGTACCGATTATATTATAATTATATATATATATATATATATATATATATATATATATATATATATATATATATATATATATATATTTATTGTTTTAAGGAGTTTCACATTTATATATACGAGTTACGAAATGTAAGAGGTATATCTTTGATTCACTCATTCTAATGCCTGAAGAAGGCATCATGATATTTCTATGTAAAAACTTTTCTTCAACCGAAGTTATTTCGGTTATTTCCGATATTTATTTCTGTATTCGTGTCTCTTCATAAAATACACCGTAACCTTTATCAATCTTTGGTTGTAACAAATAACCGCGCAATTTTAAACGAGGGATTTGAAGTGATCTTACTCCATTTAAGAGTTTTTAGCACGCTTAATTATATTTGAATAAATGGCTGAAATCTGGGATACCGTACAACTTAAGGCAGTCGTTTAAACCGGCACTTTGCGCGGGGTGAAAATCCACGGTGGAGGGGTCGAGGGATATTATGAGGGAACCTTTCAGAGGAAAGGGGTGGTGTGTGGTGGCACGCAAATCTTGTTTTTGTCTACGTGATATTCTGTGTCGGCTACCTGTCGTATAGTTAGATTTCTTGCGTTCTTCGAATTCTTTGTGATTTGTGTTTTTGAGTGTCGAGTGTCTGTGATACGTGAGACTGAGAGTGTCGAGTGTCTTTTCTACGTGAGATGCTCTGTTCTACGTCTGTGCTTCATGTGGATTTTTTTACGCATTGCGCCGAAGGGGGTGTTTGTCTGTTATTGAATTGTGGATTGATTGCTGCAGGATTAAAGTGTGCTGTATCTAAGTGTCCTATGAGGTTGGCCAAGCGAAATAAGTTGTGTAATGGTTTCGAGTGGAAGTGTAACAAGAAAGGAGTCACTCATGTGCGTAAGGGTTCCGTGCGGAAGAGGTAGTGGTTTTCGGGAAGCAAGTTTAGTAGTACTGACCTATCTTTGACTCATAAAACCGTCAGTCAAACCGCCATATAAATCGCCTATCGGTAAGTTTTATTCATTTCTGTCATAGCGCCGTTACTTGGATCCCGGCGTGCGAAGCGAGAAAACTTGCCTTTGGAAGTAAATTGTCATTACAATGCGATAGGGGCAATGCATATAAAGGGCGAGCCATGAAAATCGCCGTTTTATTCATTTCTTTCAGAGCTTCTTTCGTAGCGTAATATGAGGGAGAGCTTAAGGAGACACCCCCACCCCCGCCACCACGCTTCTCAAAGGGTGTACCCTACTTTAACAACTTTTTCTTCTTACATTGGCACATAAAGACGATAAAGTAAAAATGGCAACATAGTGGGAAAATGTCATTACATAAAAATTTACTATACTTTGAAAATGAGAGTTATCAGAATTTTTCAGAGTAAGTCTGGAGAATTTTTAACTATAACCATGTGAAAATAACTCTAAAAATCTCAGAATGAATTTTCTTCAAAATATTGGAAAATTTGAGAGAAATAAATAAATATTCTAATCATTTTCTGAACATCTTCAAAAATCTCAATTCTTAGTAATTTTTAAGAATGGCGTGTTCGTTTAATATTCTATTTAGCGCGTAGAGCGAGTCTCTTTTATTTTGTTATTAGTAAGATTGTCTGGAAGAGAGAGAAAATTGCATCCCACACCAAGGAGAATAATAAATGAGCAGCCCAAATTTTTTTTTTTTTGAGATTATTAGAAAGTTACTATAAAAGTTGTCAGTCTTTCTCTTTAAAAATCTGAAAAGTTTTCAAAAACTTTTCAACAGATATTCAGAGTTTTGTGTGTGTGCGTTGTGTTGTGTGGTGTGAGTGTGTATGTGTGCGTGTGTCTTCCTACAACTAAAATATCAATGATACGGCTTTTTTCTCTTAATAAAATATGTACCTTAAAGATAGATATTCAAATAAAGACATGTTGATTTTTTTGAAAATATGAGTACTTTTGCAATAATTGGGCGTGAAAGTTAGTCGACCGCTGTGAAAATCCTGCGCTTCCTTCTCGTAATTGTAGGTGTTTTAAGGCGGTCGGATGCTAAGTTAAAATGTGTATTGTACTTCATATTTCTTTGTTCATTTCTTACATTTTAGTTTTTGTTATACGTTTACAAATTAATCTTTGAGATATTATTTAAAATGTATTTGAAATAAATATGAAATAAATATTGCTAGCCTTCAGTCGCCTGCTCCCAATTTACGCAGTTAGATGCCCAAATTTAAAATTTATATATTATTTCATATTCTATTTTAATATTATTATTTATATTATATTAATTTTACTTCATTTTAAATAGCGTCCTGATATGAAAATGAATAGATGATTGTGGGTTGTTACTCATTGTTGTAACGCAGAACAGAAGACAAAAGGCGATTTAAAAAACATTATATATTGTTCGTGTTCGTCATAAACATTTCTTTCAAGGGTTTGAAAATATTTTACATAAATTACATTGATTTTGTGGAATGTTATAAACATAATTAAACATTAAACATAATTAACAATCTTAGAGGTTGTTCCAGGAAGGGGCCTCCGAACAGTTATTTTAATTTTCGTGATTTGTTACTATTGAATAGATAATCAGTAGAATTAAGGAGGATGCAATAAATCTTTCAAATGACGAGATTTAATTCGGGGTAAAGGATGAGCCAACTGTCCTAATTGGAAAATTTGTGTCACTGGGCCAAGAGGTAAGTGAAGAGTAGAAACTGTTTGATAATTTATTTATCCATGTTTTAAGGAGTTCAATAGAAAAAATCTCTCTGAATTTGATTATTTCTAATAAACCATAGAAAATTTAAATTGCTATTGCGTCTATTTTGAATAAAGAATCTATTTTGAATAACTTCAATTTTGCGAAAATTTGTTTTTGCTCTGCCACGCATTATTGGACATGCATATGTGAGGGAAGGGCGAATTATTGTTTTGTATATTGTGATAGCTGTTTCAATTTTGATGCAAGATTTTTTATTTATAAATGGGTACAGTTAAAGTATTTTAATATTTGTTTTATTCGCCGTGTGTATTAGATCTTTCCAATTTAACTTTGAATCTATAATGATGGCTACTTTTCATTCGCGGTAATAAAAGCGAATACTTTTTTTTACATGTAGAATAATACAATACCACAGTGTTTAATAATTTCTATTATGTATTTTTCGACCTATTTGTTTGCCATCGCTATCAGTATCGTATTATTTATTAACTTTATTTTACTTTCTAACTAATTATTTTACTTTCTCGCAATCTGCTTAATTTTCGCACCAAATGTTCTACGATTTCAAATTAATTTTACAAACAATAATTCGGAGAGAAATTGTGGAATAAATAGTATTACATATCCATTTCTAATGGCGAGAAAGCCCGTGTTGTTTGCCACTACTTCAAAATTTCAAATACTGCACGCAATTCTGTGCAAAAACTACTAAAAGTTTCCAAAACTGTACCTGACCTTAAGGAAAGAACTAATAATGGATAATAATTTCGTTTGAAGGAAAAATATCTATCTTTAATTTTATAGTTGTAGGAAGATGCCGAAAAATTCAAACTTTTGCACTTTTTCAAAATTCAGAGTTAACCATGAAAATCGGACTTCTGGCACCTTTAGAAGTGTATTTTTTATCTATTTTACAAGAAATTTAAAGAAAAATTGGGTGCAGCTTTGAAGAAATTTTTGAAAATGTCAGGGAGGTTTCATGTAAAGGACCCTCAAATTTTTTAGAAAGTTATTCAAAATCTCGGCGTCTCGACTCGAGCCTGATCGATCCGGGAATAATCCGGACAAACAGACAGACGGACGTTAAAAAAAAAACACTTGCTGTATAAGGGGCCCTCAAACATGTATTTCCGTTGAAATCTAAAAATTGAGTTTCAAAAAATGTTTCAAAAAACTCTACATGACCTTAATGAAAGAACTAATTATAGACAACAAATATAAGTTGAAGGAAAAATCTCTAATTTCAATTTTGTATTTGTAGGAAGACGCTAAAAATTCAAACTTTTGCACTTTTCGAAAATTCTGCGTTAACGGTGAAATTGGACCTATGCCACCTTTAAAAGTGTATTTTCCTCTATTTTTATTAGAAATTTAAAGAAAGATGTGGAGCTTTTTTTTTTTTTGATGAAAATTTGGAAAATGTCTCAGCGGCGTCATTTACAGTACCCCCAAAAAATCAATGAATATTTTTTGAAAATAACAGCTTCAACTCAGGCCAGATCGACAGAGGTTTCGTCAATTTGTAAAAAATCCTACGCATGGTTTAGGCGCTAGTATTATTTACATACATTAGACAGACAAATGGACGGGCGGACATTTTGAAAAAAATCCTTTTTTGGTATCAGAGAACCCCAAAATGTATATTTCCGTTGAAACATGGAAATCGATTTTCCGCATCTTTGCATAACTTTCCCTTTACTACGTATATTGCACCGTATATAAGTATGCACACAGGATAGTAAAATGCGTTAGTTCGTTATAACTAGACCCCGATGTTTGGCAAATTGCCTTTTACTTTCTCGTAGACGTGGTGTAGACAAAGATATGTAATGCTGTGTAAAATCGATTTCGAGATTTGAACAGAAGTACACGTTTTGGGATGCCCTGATACCGAAAAGCGGTTTCTTTCAAAACGTCCGTCCGTTTGTCCTCCTGTCCGTCTGCCTGTCCATCTGTGAACACTATACGAAACTAAACCATACCATACCGAACCTAAACCATACACAGGATTTTTCCAAAAGGGACGTAACGAACGAACTGAAAAACCTCGACTGCGGTAAAGCGACCGGCCCTGAGGGAGTAAGAGCCAACGTCCTCAAAAACCTGACCAAAAATGTGACTGACTTTATCACCAAAGTATTCAACGCCTGTATCAATACCTCCAACTTCCCCAACTCCTGGAATACTGCCAAAATTAAAATGATCCCCAAACCCAGCAAGTCCCTCCAAAACCCTGACAATTACAGACCGATCAGCCTCCTCCCTATGTTAGGAAAAATATTCGAACGTATTATCCTGCAAAAACTATCCCCAATACTAGAAGAACGACTCAGACCGACACAATACAGGAAGGAAAACGACATCCGGTACTTGCAATCTTTCTCGATTTCACAACTGCCTTCGACACTGTTAACCACAATACGCTAATTTACATATCCCCCGCTTTCTCCTCCCACTCATCACCAACTACCTGACTGACCACACCTTTTATGTCAACCACCTCAACTCCTCTTCCTCCCTCAGACCCATCCTCGCAACCTCGTGACCCGCAAGGAGCCGGTCTCTCCCCTATCCTCTTCTCCCTCTACACAAATGACTTGCCTACCTCACCACAGACCAACGACTACATCTACGCTGACAACACAGCTCTGCCAGTGACAAAACGCAGACTACCTCACTCGGCTCAAATACTTCAAAATGACTTAGACGACATAACTTCCTGGGCAAAAGACAACAACCTGCGACTAAAACCCCATAAAAGCACGGCAATATTTTTCAATAGAGGATACCTCGGCAAGGCGCATCCAACTCCACTATAGACACCACTATAGATCACTATAGACAACACTACAATTGACTGGACAAACGAACCAAAATATCTAGTCTTCACTCTTGACCTCAAACTTTCATGGAATAGACATGTTGACACAGTTACTCAAAAAGCCAACAGACGACTGTTTTCCCTTACACCTGTTCTCACACACTCACCAAGACAAAACTTTACATATACAAGACCCATACATATATACATATTAAACCCTACTGACTTACAACTGTGCGACCTGGACAACGACATCCAAGAGTAACTACCAAAAATTAATTAAAACAGAAAACCGATTTTTACGCCTCTCGTTTCGACCCCCTCCACTTACAAATTACAACAAACTTCGACAAGCACTAAAACTAACACCAATTGACAAAGACATTTTCGCCATCGCAAGCAAAGACGTTGACAATGCCCTCACGAAAACCCATTTACTGCATTTTTTCAAACCCGCCCTCATCAACATGTCCTTCACAATCCACCCTCCACAAATTTCGATTCTTCACCGCTTATGACATTCTCAAACGTCCCCCGCCAGCACCTCATAACTCTACTCACCACACGAACATCGGCTCAATTTCCTACTCCAATGACAACTTAATTTAATTCCTCATGCAATAAATTCCACCTCTTCTCTCCTCTCTCACATCCTTCTCTGCCGATCACCGTCATGTACGGGGTAGCGAAGATTCCTCCCACCTCCCTCCTCCCTTTCCATTTACCACACACGATGCGCCACGCACCCAAACTGGGAAGAGCGGAAAGCAGGCCCAGAGTGATGCTCACCAGCCAAGACAAGACTTACCACATACTCTTTCCAGCTGCCACCATCACCGCACAAAATACTTTTTTTAAATTTCGTAATTTTTCATCTTCCTAATAGGACGGAATTATTATTTTAAGAATGTTAATGACCAGTAAAACCTTGTCCTAATGGCAATTTTCATTGAAAAATTTGGAGCTGCATTTAAGGAAATGGCATTTAAGCGCCATTGTAAATGCGAAATCTTAACCGCTTTTCACAGAAAACTATTGTGTTTTCGAAAAAATCCACATGACATCATTTCAAGCACTTCCAGTCACAAATGCTATAGTGTTTACAAATCGACGGAAATTTGCATATTAGAGGAGTGAGAGATACTAAAAAAAACACATTTGTGTAATTTTTGAAAAAAGAAATGAATACAAAAAAAATAATTCTATGCAATCTTAAAGAGTGCAATTAGCCCTATCTGTTGGAAAAGTGCGAAGAAAGAATTTGGCGCTGTTTTTGAGAAAATGATGTTTGAACATTTCTGAAAATACGGAATTTTGAGCTCTTTTCCCGGAAAACTGTTGAGTTTTCGGGAAATCTAATCTGACATTATTGAAAGCACATGTACTCATAAAAACATTAATGCAAAGGAATTGCCGCTACCGTAAATATTAACGACGTGAGAGGCAAGTAAAAAATACATTTTTGTAATATTTCAAACGAAAGTTTAAAGAAAAACATTTTTGGAAAAATCTTGTTTTTGTTATTTTTTAAAATTGCAAGTATCGCACGCAATATTTCGAAAAAACTACAACAATTTTCAAAAAAATGTACACGACCTTAAAGTAAGAAGTCACTATGGTGAACAAATTTTATTTGAAGAAGAAATCTCTGTCTTTTATTTTGTAGTTGTAGGAAGACATCGAAAAAAATCCTTTTGAAATTTTCCACAATTTAAGAGTTTACTGTGAAAATCGGACATATGCCACTTTTATAAGTGTATGTTACTCTATTCTTACATGAAATTTAAAGAAAAATTTGGAGTGGTTTTTGGGACAATTTTAAAATGTGCAAAGGGCTTCATGTAAAGAACCCTCAAATTTTGAAGATTTTTTTTCAAAATTTCGAGTCGAGGCAGATGCACAGGGTTTTCTTCAATTTGGAAAAAACTCCTATATACGTAATGTCTTAGGCGCTGGTAGTGCTCACGGATGGACCGACGAACGTTTTGAAAATAACCAGTTTTCGGTATCAGGAGACTCCAAAACGTATATTTCCGCTGAAATCTCAAAATCGATTTTCCGCAGCATTACAAAACTTTCCCTATACTACGTATATGTATGTATACTGTACGTACATTATACGGATACTATCCTCGTTACCTTCTTCACCTGTATTTTAAGTATTTCTTTTTTATATACACCTATTGTATGTATTTATATACATATCCAAAAACTAAAAAATACAGTTTTTCACATACGAAAAGTATTTAAAATGCGTATTTCAAATATAATTACTATTTCAATGCTGCCCAACCCTGCTTGTAGGTTTGATTTAGGGACCTTTAGAATCGCGTAGAAAAAAGGCCAGGCTGTGCGTTCTATTTAAAACTTATATAGGAGAGCCAGGGTGCGATGAAATTCGAGAATCAGAATCAAGACCTCATTCTACTATGGCAGAGGGGATCATTCTTACCGAATCGAACGAAAGAAGCAGAGGACAGACGTCACAAAAATCTCTTCTAAATCCGACGGTAATCGATTGGAACAGCTTACACTTGAGTCTTTGAAACCTTTCCTCGCACTGTAAAATGTTTAGAAATAAGTTAGGTTGAATATAATTTAGTTTATATTAACAATATTATCTAGTATTTGCTATTTAGAGTACTAATGACTGTAGTACAAGTGTTCTTTTTAAGTCCAGTGCAGTGGAGTGTTAGTTTTAGCGTTATGTTCAGTGAGAAAATCGATTTGAGAGAAAGAAATAAAATGGACCGGTTACGGAAAGTGACTTAGGATGGTAAAGCGAAGTGAATGCGAAGAGTCAGGAAGGAATAACGTACCCATAGTTCTGTTTCTATGGTTTGCATGTATTTTTATTTCTTTTGGCGCCATAAGGCTTGCATTCATTATGACAGTGTTATACTATGTATCGCTAAGAATATCTTATTATTCATTATTTCTGTTATATTGAATACAATTATTATTATTATTATTATTAAAACTAGTAACTATTTGCAGAATAAATATTTCTAATTAGCAAGGGGCCTCTCATTGCGGGGCCCCCTGAACGGCCTCTCCCTCCCTGTGCCTCCCTGTCTTATGCGAAGTTCGCATGAAAGAAGTTACCTCGATCGCTAAGAGATATCGCCACTGTCTTCGCTCCGAACGTTGAATTGGACGGCACATTCAAGTTGGTATATATGCGTCGTTGGAAATAATTGAAGCCTTCAGTAATAATTTCAGAAAAAGAAAATACTTCAGAAATACACTACGAAATTATTTTCTGGTGCTTGCTTGCCTTGATTAGAATTATTCACATAGAATATTCGTTTTCTTTCTGTACGATGTATTTTGCATGTGTACAAATTCACGAGAATTTACGAAGATTTTTTACATTTTCACACGAAATACTGACAGCCTCTCGATTCTTCGATTTTTCTTCTATAAGTATTCTATAAAATCAATAAATTGTACTCCGGTCCCACAGTTTTCTTCAACTTATCCCAGGAATGCACGGGATTTATCCTAGATTTGCTCGTTAGTATTTGCATATCCAATATAACTCTGAAGAGGCTACCAATTTTCAGAATTCTATCCTCAGTTTTGTCTTTTCCCTTCTCATTTTGAAATTGTGCATTGTACATTTCCCGTTACGCTCATTTCTTGCCAAGAATTTATGAGGGGTTTACTAAATGAAATTCTACGTTTTTACATCATACACACACTTTACACATTTGTACTATGTTTCAATATATTGAAAGAAATTTGCATTTGCGTACTTTTTTATGGCAACCGATTTCGAATTTTTTTTTAATGTAACATGGCTCTTGTGGCTATTCGACAAATGCCTACAATCTACACGATTATTAGTACTTCCAAATTTCGTGTTTCTTTTCAATGTACTTCGTATGGTTGTTCAACGAGTTTGAGGAGCATCATTTAATTTATGTAGTTCATAGTTGGAGCCAGCTATTTTAGATGATGCACCATACATTTTACTTTCTTACCCTTATTTCATAAGAGCAAGTATTGTAATCGTGCACCGCAAAACGACGAATTTTCCACAGAAAAAGTATTTCCATGCCATGGTAATGAAAAAGTGAATACATCTTGTTTCTATACACAGTGAATTGGTTTCTCTAACATGTGATGTAGCCCTAATCCATTTTCTGTGGACCCTTGATATCGAAAAATCGAGTGACGGCAAAACGCCCTCTATCCGTCTGTCTGTGATTAACGCTAGCGTCAAAACCGTTCAGCCTATTTTATCCAAATCGGATATTCCTTGAACGATTAAAAACACTCGAGACCCTCTGAGTTTCAAACGGATATTTTGATTTTTTCGGGTCATTTTACATTAACCCTCAACATCATTTTCAAAAGATGCTTAAAAATGCCTACAATGTTTTAAATTATACTATATCCTAGCCTAAAGTGAACGCCTAAAAGAAGACAGGTCGAATTTTCGTTAAAATCCTCGATTTTGAGAAACTTCCAAAATTCTATTTTTTTTTATCTTCCATTAACTACAATAATGAAGATAGAAATTTTTGCCGTAGTGAAATCTTTTCTTTAAAGCAATTCTGCAATTTTCGTTTCTGTGACATTAGAGAACCCTTCCCACTTTATAATTGCAAAAATTGGCAATTGTTTATAATTAACAAATTTTGCAATTCTTTTTTATTCACTCATCACAATTACCTTTCAACAAGTTGCGAAATTCCGCAATCCGATCGGCGCAATCGTCTTTCGTTTTCGAGATACGCAATAGTTTATAGGAAATTAGCATCTGATGCCAACCCTCATTCGTTTTACATACAATTCATTCCCTCTTTGCTGTCAAGTATACTGTTCTGATCGTTTTGGAGTGTATCGTTTTCCGATTATTCTAACGATTTCTGACTTACGACAAATTGGTGGAAATTGTTACTAATGGATGAAATGGAAAAATGTAATCAAACAATTTGGTGCTTTTTTAAAAAAAGAAAAGTTTTTAAAAATTAAAAATTGCCACTATTTCTCCCAAAATTACTCAAAAAGTACTCAAATTTTCGAAAAACTGTTTATGACTATTTCAAAAATCTGTCTTTAAAGAACAGATTTCATGAAGAAAAAAATTCTATCTTCAATATTTTAGTTGTAGGAAGTCGTCAAAAAAATTGTTAGTTCAAACCGAAAGTCCAAAATTGTTAACTTTCTAATACTCTTTACAAGTCTGGTTTCGACATATAATACTTTACCTTCTTATTACTTTTATATGTGAACGTACGACTCTGTACAGAGCCGCAATTCCTGGACGTTCTGCTGTATTTTCTTGCTAATATCCTGTTATTAAAAATCTGATGGCAACTTCTGCAATTTATCAGCCTTTTCACATAGTGTGATAATAAAAAGTTACTATTTATTCTACAGATTTACATTTGTTTAGTCTTTGAGCTCATTAATGATTTGAATTATCTTTGATTCGTGTACGGAAATATATTAATTAATTCGCTTACGGAAATATCTTCTACGACGGTCTTCTTTCGTCCAGATGCCGTCGGTGGGATGTCCTCGCGGTGCTCCTGCTCTCGTCGTAAATTCCGGCAGCGGAAGAATTTTTGTAATGTTCTCCGAAAAGCCTTTTTGATATAAATATTCTATACTCCTATCTATTCAATTAAAGTAGTCCCCGAACGCGACTTGTCCTTCCTGCGCCTCGGATGAAGAGCCTACTCGCGACTGCGTGTCATTTTACTTAACTTAAAACAATATATAATGTTCAGTTACAAATCTATTCTACACTATTTCCCCAAGTACAAAGTCTATTTTACATGAATCTCCAAAATCACAAATTACAACACAAGCTAAGAATGATACCCTCAAATTAAAAATTATATACTACACACTAACAAATCACAATTAACGCAAGTTTCCCGTTTCTTAACATCAAAATGTTACCCAGCCTAGGTCTGCAAACTTAGTACAGTCCACTTCGGTTGCTGGCAAGAGAGAGACGGGCCCAACTTAAAAAATGGCATACCCTCGAGTTTTAAGGCAGTCTTGTCATTTATTGAACATTATGTTCCAGGGCCATGCTTTGCAGAATATCACGTTCAGACCCTCGAGCACGGAACACGAAGTTTGTCGACGCGTTGTCCTGACATGTATTCCTCGGTCTACATTATTTCTTTGCATCCAATTCTAAAGTAATCATACTTTCGATGCATATTTCCCCTTTATTAAATGCCTTGGGGGGGGGGATTTCTGGTATGTCACAGTTTTTTTAATCGACGAGTAGCTTTTGGGTAATTTATGCTCTAAATTAATGCAATTTATAAAAGAAAATTGTCTCAAAAGAGACAATTTCCCGCCCACAAATAACACAAAGGACGGTTAAAATAATGGTGCAGATCTTTTTCGTTGAACTCTTTGAATTTTCGAAAATTGCATGTTGCAAATAATGTGAAAGATAATTATATTTCTAAGCGTCGCGTCTGCCTAAGTGAATGTGACAGAGCGACTACGTGGTGCAGCGGGAAAGCGCCTGGTGATTTAATTCGATGGATCCGAGTTCGTCTCGGGGCAGAAAAAAATTGTTTGTTAGAAACACTGTTGGAAGTTCAGAAGTACGTAATAGTACATTGCGTAGTCGTTAAAATTAATGCGAGAAAGAATGTGTTATTGAAGCTCCACTAGTTTTTCCTTTTAGAATGCCCAGATGTGTTTGTTTTGGAAAGTTGCCATGAAATAAACACTCCTAACTGTGTTTCGAGCGACGAAAACCAACTGGAATGTGACTGATTGTGGAGCTTTTTCTGGAACCGAACGATTGGATACCAAGGTTCTCGATACCAAGGCTGCGGGTGTCCCCTTTTGACTGTTCGAAGCTCAGCGAGTGCTCGGCTTCGCCCCGAGTTTTAAACTGTCGGGGTGGTTGGAGGATAATCATTCTGAAAGCATGCACATTGCCGAGTTCGTGGTGTTCCGGGAAACGTGTTTCCTTAAACGTCTACTCCACTATTAGTGGTGCAATATTACTGTAATTCAATGTAACAGAAAATATGTTTGAGTGGAGTGGATGTGTAACCCCGCAATTTCACAGAATGTGTTCCTACGGTGCGCTCTTAGAAGACGGTAAGGCTTACGAATATTCCAGAGCGCAAAGTTCTATGAATATTTAAATGTATAATAGCGCGCTTGATCGTGGAGAAAATGGGCTTTGGTTATTAGCGACTTCACCAGCCACGAGAGGTCAGAGGCAGGTGCAAACGTTTCCTTGTCTGCGAGCGAGCGATAGATGAAAATGAGGTTCATACCATTTCTGCCTCATGCCATGTGTTAGGACAAAACAGCAGATCATATGGAACAAGGCACGCCTAGAAAAAAGATAAAACCGATGCTTTTCAGACTGTTTTAGTTTTCTTTCCCTATTACTTTTTAACCTTAAGACGTGTACAATAATTATTCAAACCAATTTTAAAAAAGATAGATTTTCTGCAACTTTTGTATAAAACATTTCTTTCAAAAACGATTACCAAGCTAGAAACAATAAAAAAAGCATTATTTCGTTACTTCAAAATGGGTAAAAAATTCACGGTTATGATATTTAAATAACATAATAAATATAATTATTATTACATGTAATAATATTACTTCTCTCTCCGTCAGTGCAAACATTCTGGTCAATGAAAAAGTCCAAAATATTTTTCGGCGAATTCCTACATTCCTACATTACTGAATATAATAATTTTTTCCTTAATAAAATCTGTTCTTCAAGGACATCTTGAAATAAAGTCATGTACAATTTTTCAACAAATGAGTAGTTTTTTCGTAGTTTTGTGTGAAATGTAGGTAATGTTTAAACAACTTTTTTCTCAAAAGCAGCTCCAATGTGTTTTTACGTTTTCTCCTTGTATGCATCAAAGGATAGTTAAAAAAATTGGTTCTACTCTCATTTCTATCCAACACTCTGTATTTTCGAAAATTTCAAAAATTTTAATATTTTAAAACTACAAAATTGAAGCCAGAAACTTTTGCCTTAAAATATGTTCTAAAAAATCAGATCTTTGAAAAAGGTAAAGTACAAGGTTTTTGAAAAAATATTAGTTTTCGCCTAATTTCTGCTTGAAATCAATGCAATGTATAAAAAACATTTTCACTAAACGAATCTGAATTATCTCTTTAAACTACTTCTAGTGATAGAACAAAGGACACTTAAAAGAATGGCAAAGATCTCATTTTCATTGGACACTGAATTTTAGAAAAATCTAAATAGATGGAAATAATGCGAGAAAGTTTGTATATTGTAGTACCATTAGTTTTAAGGACTAATAGATACATAATAAAATGTCTGATTGTCAACTTTATTCCAGTTGACAACTGTGTTCATCTTTCCATAAGTATTATTAGTTTCTTGCCGGAGAGTTAAACAAATTTCTGAAAATTGATTAATTGTCCAACCCGCAAACAGCGTCATTTACAGAAAGATCAGTTTTACAGAAAATCCTATGGAAGATCGTTACTGTCATTCATTTTCATGGCGGTGCGTTCACATTAAACGAAACGTCACCCCACTTTGCGTGGATTCAACAAACTTCATCGCGAGCTTAGCTGAGATTCTGAATTATCAAGCGGGCGAAATCTGTTTCTGAAATGTTTATCCCGGGGATGGCGGTGTTCCATACGGGCTGCGGTAAGACCACCAAGCAGCTTAGAACGACTATCATAGCCTAAGTTTATTTGTTGATAGCCTTTAATTAGAACACACGGATAATTTGTTTCCTGCGAGTTTGCAAACTGCGTAGTGTAAAGAATGCTGCTCGTCCTCCTCGCGGTCTACTCTGTGTTGGAGCTCCGCCGATTGCCCTGCACCACCCGCCGCTCTGCGTCTAATGGAGCAGTCGTCCGGCGTAGCATTAAACATCATTCAAATCACCACACACCTCGCATTACACTCGTCGCACGCGCTTCCGTGCAGTTTCATCGGTTTCGCACTGGGCGCTGCTCGTAATTGGAACTGGGAGGGGAATGAGCGCTATCACCGTGTGGCGCCGTCCCGATCAGACCCATCCTCCTCCTCCCCTGACCGCATCACCCAGCCTTTGCCACAGTTGCTGCGATGATTGATGAGTGCCATAGTTATTTCGGACCTTAGTTGCAGTAGTAGAGGTCGATAATTGTATTGCTTGTTTGTTGCTTTCGCGCACGTCAACTGCTATTGTCTCTAAAGATGGCGGCATTTCTTGCCGCTGGATGGGGAGATATGGTGCCAAACTTCACGTCGGCACACGGGGGATTTCCCCTCACCAGCGAGGCATTGCCCAAGCTCTGAGATTTTGCGTTCATTCGCCCCTTCAGTGTCGTGAATGTTTTTATTCCTGTAGATGTCGGGGTTCAACACTGGATGGTGTGATGGGGCGCCGATTTACTTGTTGGCTTGCGGGGGATTGTCCTCTAGCGGAGCCCCGCCCTCACCGGGACAGTGTCTGAGCTCCCGACTGGTCTTCCGACGTGTGTGATATTATAGAGCATGTTAGTGTGTATATGCGCGTGTAAGGGAGAAGAAGAATCGAGGCTGCGGAAGGTGAGTTTGCGCGCTGTACGTTGCCCATTTGTTAAGGTAACTGCACCGTCATTCGCCCGGTATTGATCAGAGAAGCCACGGAAAACTACCATTCAGCGCAACCGTGTTATGATTTTCTTCTTACAGAGGCTAAATTCGATCTAGCTAGTTTCAAAAATTTACCACCGTCGTGTCGGGACTCAAACCCATGGACTCTTGGTAATAGTAACTTCAGAGACAGCGGCAGGGCTTTTTCTGGGCTAACTAAGCTGTTTGAAGTTGTAGAGCTTCCTAGAATGCTTTATCTTTATTTCAACTTTTCGCTGTAGGTATTTGTGTGTAGGTATACGTTTTATCCCAATCCAATGGCCCCTTTACAATATACCATGTACGAGCTTATGCT
>BOPP01000290.1:6779-22884 GCA_017312745.1 Gryllus bimaculatus | reverse complement strand
TATATATATATATATATATATATATAATATATATATTGTAGTGAATCTGATTCATTTATCTCAGCCTTTCAGTCCGTTAAGCAGTCACTCAGTTCATTTAGTAAAACATGTCGTTCATGGTACTATGCTACTGGAGAAATGCAAATATTTTATCATATCTCTCTTCATTATAATACATTCCGTTGCTAATTTTCACCGGTCATAATAATTGCAGATCCGTTCTGCTTCTAATTGCTTTGTCGTGGCAAATACAGGTGGTGAAGCGTGCCCATCGCCCCATCATTGAGAGGCTTTGCTAAGTCTCTGTTGACAATCTTCGCGGCGCTTGACGTAGAACTCAGAGCGTTTGGGGGTCTATCAGTGCTAAAAGGAAACATTCCGAGGTGCTCGTCTCCGATTTTGTTGAATTTTGGATATTTTGTATGGGTTGAACTAAGTCTGCCTTTCTGCAGAAAAAGTTCTTTAAGTTCTTAAGAGATCGGCTTGAAAAGTGGAACCGAAATGTGATGATTTTAATGGCTCGTAAGACAACGAAACCAATTCATGCGTATGTCCAACGTAATGTACTTCTGCTTACGTATTCTAGTCTCCAGCGAGTTTTTTTATTTTATAAACCTATTCAAATTGTATGAAAGAAACTCACAATTGCAATTTTGCATATCTCAAAACTATCACGGACCTTAGAGACAATATCCTGAAACAAAATATAGTCAAAACTATTTTCACTCCTATCTCTAAGCCCAGCAATCTTTTTCGATGAACTATAGACCGCAGAGTGATGTTCCGTGATTGATTTACAATCCTGCCACGAATCTAACGAATTTTGTTAAAAAAATATCACTTTAAAACCTCCTTTTTCGACCGGACCTCACCTAGCACGTTCATGTTCTACTACTCTACCGCTTCCACCTTACTTCTTCAAACAATCCATATCGTATATTCGTTAGCTGTTACTTACACATCGCAGATCTGTAAAGACTCGTTTCTTTTTCGTGAGACTCACGCCACTTAGCACTTGTTTTATGAATCTTGCTCGCTAGCCTCGCTTTCCTAGCCTTTTGTGTGATCCGGTATTGCACTGTTCAAACGTAAATGAATTAAATTAGTATGTATTTATTCCCCTCTGTCCAAAAGTTTTGAGAATAAAAATAAATCTTTCATTTATTTATTTATTATATCCTGTCCTGTCTTATACGTGTTTTCCCCTATTCCTGTATTTTACTCGATGTCACCTTGTACATCATGACTATATTGTTTTGTTTGTTTGATTGACTTTTTTTGTAGATCTATTTTTTATAATATTCACATTTGAGGTGAATGTAGCTCACTTCATTATAGATAAATGCAAATAATATCACGAAAAAAGCATTCTAAGTGGGATACGTCTGTAACTGTAATTATTTTACGATGTATAAAATCCTAATACTTGAGCTTGTGAAAGATAGGAAGACAGCATGAAAATAATGGAATATACGAGCCACAAGTGTTGCATGAGTGGTTGAAGCCCCGACGTCCACAGGCGTAAAACGAGTGTCAGGCCACCCCGTGGAATTCACGTGTGGTCGAAGGGTTCGCAGCCCGGCGGCGGCAGCGTCCTCTCGTGCCTCCTTGGCCCGTCCCCCGCCTCTCTGCGGAGCAACGCCCCGTTTAATTCCCGTTAATTGATTCTCCGGGGCAGGGGGCGGACGGGCGGGCGCCGCCACCACCACCGCCGCCGCCTCCCCGAGGGCGATAGCATCGCCCCGTCGCCCTCGCCGCCCCTCGCCTCACCCCCGCCGATGGGGCTCGATACCGCCTAACATACGGACGGCAGATCGCATCAGCACACGACCCGCCTGCTATAGAGCGACGTATTGGCTAATATATCGCGCGCGATCTAATCGCTCCCGTGCGATACGGGTCTGTTCCCGCGCTTCGTGCCCAATCGATTCCCACAGCGATTTCTACCCGCGCCCTCCCGGACTCCGCGCCCGGCTCTACAAGACTCTTCCTAATGGTATCTCGAAAAGTATTCTTATATACGGACCTGCTATAGCCATCGTCAATGAATGTAAATCTGACGACTTTTTGTGTGACTCACATCTCTGGGTCTGCCCTTTGAATCATGTATAAGTGATTGAAATTCGATGTTTTCTGGGAAATTTTTTTCCCGTAGGCTCTTTGGTTTCTACTTCTAACCGTCTATTCAGCCATCATCGCTAGTTCTAGATCTGTTCTTTATCTTCAGTATCATGTACTGTCGACGATCCAAGAGGTTGGAAACATGGGTATTTGTAACTTGGAATATCGTTCCTTTTGTCTCCTAGCACCATTAGGTTTCAGGGACTCCCCGTTAAATAATTACCTTCATATGCAGTATATTTCTTAAGCTTTCTCAGTTTATCTTGGAAACTGGTTCTTAATATATGATAAACTGGGTATTTCCCAGTTTTGTGCGTCGAGTCATTGTATGATTCCATCGTCATGTCTGTCACATAATTCAGAGGTTCTGCGTTGAAGACGAGCCAGGTGCCAGTGAATTTTCAAAAACATAAAAACACGCGAATATTGTGGAAGAAAGGCAGTCTGGGAGAATTGAAAAGAATGGATATTCCGTGTTGTGTGCGTGCTCATCATCAAAATCAACTAACCTTTACGTCAACTAACCTTACCTGTTGACGCTCTCTGCCGTCGGTTAATATCCCTTCCTTTTTGACACTCAACAGTCTCTTGATTGTCTCATTTCCTAATTTCGCAATGGCTGGTAAGCCCGAGCGCCCACTCCTGACGTCTGTGGCTCACATGCCTGTTGCGCGGCTTGAGCTCTTGGTGGCTGCCAGGAGGCGCTCACGTGGCAGCCCTTAAGCGCATTATGGAGCTTTTCTCCCCATGGTACTCAGACATTCACTACATTCAGGCAGGGACAGATCTGGGAAGGAATGAAGTGTTAAATGTGATAAATGGTTTGGATCAGGCCCCGTCATTTCACAACACTAGAGCAAAATCCACGCTCAGGCGGGATTCGAACCCCCAGACACCGCAGCTCGCGGCTACCGCCGTTAACACTATGCTGTGGGGCCCAGCTAATTGCGTGCGGCTAATTGCGCTCTCTTCTGAGTGTTTTAAGGATCGCGCCTCACAATAAAGATTGAAATTCAGTTCCACTCGCCGTCTAGCCACAGACACTCCACAGTCTCCAATACTACTCCGCATTCTACAATTAACACCATACTACCACTTCACACACCACATCTGCAGGGGAGAAATTTACCGGGGACTCCTTTACCAAAGAATCACTTGCTGCTAATCCACGTTTGATTGCTTTTCTCCTCGTCCACATCTGACAATAGAACTTCGGATGTACACGTAGGCTTCCGCGGCTCGAGTCCATTACTTCTAGGCTGTCCGGGTGACGCCGCGCTTGGCGATAGCACGTTTCGCCTTCATGTCGGCAGGCTCTTCAGGGACGACCATAGTAGTTTTTCGCCCGCCTCCAGTTGCGCTGGAGAGGCAGAATTTATGTTATCTTTGGGTACACTTATGATAACTGGCAGCCGATTTGCTTGTGGCAGTTAGAAGGCTTAAATGCTACAAACTAAAACTATCCTATTAACTATAACTATACACATTCACTTTGGGGTTGTTCGTTTGTTTAGGGCTTTTTTTATTAAATCTTTAATTGGGAGATTCTTGGAAATTGTTCAATTTTCTTCTTTTAATTTTTTTTTTCTCACACCCAACCACTCGCTTCATTCATTAATATTATATTACACACGCAAGTCATTCATTCATTCATACAAACACACACCTTCACACTACTAACAATTTAAAAGCACGCCGGGCGCGACTTCATCAAGCGTCCGTGGCGCCGCGGACCGTCTTCCGTCCCCAGCGACGCTGGCCCAGCGGACGCGCATCGCGCCCCCGCGCGGTTTCCGGCACCCGTGAGCAGCGATCCCCTGTCACGCACTTGCTGCTCCCCCGCGTCGCCAGAGCTCAGAGAAGCGTTGTGCGGGGCAGTGCGCGGAAGGCGAAGGCGACCGTCTTGTGGGCCCTTTCTTCGTGAAAGGCCCTGTGCACGCCTCCGTTCCCGCCTGCGGTCTCGCGCAGATGCGCGGAGCGACGGCCTCAGCGCCCTTGCGACCCGTCTCCGCCCTCTTTTTGTAGCTCCTCCGGAACTGTTGCGAACGGCTAAGATTCTGAGACGTCAGCATTTTTGGGTTGTCGGTCGGGTCTAGTAAAAGTGCAAGGCAGAGCGCGCGCCGCGAGCGCGCCGCTCTGGTTCTCTGCTACCCGGATGGAGTGCACGAGTGAGGGAGAAGCTTGCCCGCGAATACCTCACAAGCGTACGCCACAAGGGACGCACGCAAGCTGTGAATAAGCGCTCTTTTAGAGGAGATTGCGTAAATCACGCGAACGGAGAAGAGTTTCAAAAGGAGGGTGCGTGTTTTTAAATTTGCAGCCGAGATACCGAGCGTGCGCATGCAGCGAAAGGCCGCTTCAAGTAGCACGCCCAAGGATCTCGCTTCGAAAGTGCACAAGACCGACGGCCGACCGTACAACCGCATCCAGGAGACGGTTTGATTGGCGTTCGTTAGAGCCTTCAGTCTCGAAGTGCTTCCATAAAAATAATGGCACGAGCGGTGATAGGCACCCCATCGCCGCTCCCTCCACTTGGCCGTAGAATCCGGTCGTTGTATTGAAAGAAAGAGAAGTTAAGGCAGAAAGCAGCGAGATCCGCCATTCAGTCGGCTGGCTCGTTCCGGTAGTTTTTGTCGCGACACTTCCACGGCCTCGTCACTGGCACTATTACGTGAACAGAGACGTCAGGTCGAAGCTAACTAAGAAGGTACACCACTGTGAGCCTTTGTGTTGAATGATCTCTACGAAAGGTGACGAAGTTTCTCACAGCAGAAGCGCATGGTCTTTAGCTAGCGGGCAGGTTGTTCGGCCACGAGCTTCGCCAGGAGCGTGGTCGGAGAATTGAATGGCGCGACGATGCGGGCCGCTAGCGGGCACGTCGTCTTGTGCACGTTCGGTAGGCCGTAAAATCTGGGCCGTCGACGAGTTGTTGCGACCACAACGCGTTTTTAGTAGCCTCTATGCATTCTGATTCACAGCTCCCGACAAACTGCACAAGACCCTGCGTACGCATTTTAAAGATTGCTTACTTCCACCGCTCCAGCGGCATTGCGTTACGAATTCCCTGCGCGTGGCAGAACGTATTTCGGTGAGGACCGGGCGCACTGTGTCTGAACGAGTTAGGAACACATTAGTTATTACAACAAAAAACCAAAACCCCACCGTCGGCCATAGCACTCCACTCCGATGGTCACAGACATGCTATTGAATTCGATAAGACCCGGCTCCTACACAGTGAAAATCGATACTGGCCTAGACGCGTAAAAGAGGCAATAGAAATCAGTAGACGGCCGCAAAACATCAACGCGGATGCAGCCTTAATCTAAGGCCACGCCTGAAGTATATTCATTCCACCGATGCCTGACGGCGCGGGGACTGTTCCTCTCGTCGATCTCTAGGACGGCGGGTGCGAGCCCGGTTGCCCCAGACCGCGAGCCAACAGAGGGACCTCTCCGCCCAATCACTGCGCACTGCGATGCCGACCACTAGCTGCAATCAGATATAACACCGAGGCGAGCTTTACGTATGTCAGTAACCCTGAAGAACCTGCGACATGACAGGCGAAACGTCGGCCTATCTGCCAACGACGCGGCGTCAACCGGACAGCCTAGAAGTAATAGAACTTCGGGTTGGCTCTTGGTAATGAGGGCACTGGTAGAGAATAAGTTACCTTCTTCTGGGCCTTATCGTCCTAAGAAGCATTTGCAGCAACAGAAAACTTCGACCCAAGAAAAGAATTTTTCTGTTCCCCTTTCAACATTTGCATAATGGCAATTCGACTAATTCAAATAGAATCAGTCAATCCAGCAGTATACATTTCGCTGAATCGAACTGTCTCTTAAGAACTTAAGCAGCCTTGATCCAATCCAAAATCGATTGTGTGTCAGGTGTATACAGAGCAGCTCCAATATATTTACTTTAATTACAAATAAACCCAATAATCAACACTGTATGCCGCCTAAGCCTCGGAGCTTTTATATCTAGCACCTGCAATAGCATTTTGTGGAAGCTGGATCAATTCCATTGAACATGAGAATTAAACTATTATGTTTAAAATATGCATACCCAAGACTTTGTTATATAAACATTCCATCAAATCAATACATCAACAATTATTCTAAAACAGGATTGTATCAATCTATCCAAATTTTCCAAGATCCCTTGGAGAAAGATTTCTTGATTATGAAAAATATTTTGATATTGAATAACCATATCTCCTCCTGAAACATCTTTACCCTATTCCTGCAACGTCTCATTAGGTGTTCAATTACGTTTGCCTCTTCGAACAGTGGCCTTCTAGTGGGTTTTTCGTTAGGATGGGATGGATATAGGAGTTTTTTTCTTGATGAGTTTGTGGGGATTGGTGAGGATGGGGTATAAGGTATATGGCGATCTTAGTTGCTTTGGCGGTAATTTTGTGGATGTGGTGGGACCAAAGGAGGTGGGAGGTTATGCCGCGGTAGGATACTTCTGGGGTCCAGGGGATTGGTTCGTTTCTAATGGTTAGGGGAGGGGGTTTCGATGGGATGTTTTGTAGGAGAACAGAATTGCTTGGGATTTGGATGGGTTGATAAAGGAGGTTTGGGAAGCCCAAAGGTGGAAGTTGTTTAGAGATTCTTGGAGGTAGGATAAAGATCGGTATAGGGACCAGAAAGAAACAAGGAAGGCAAGGTCATCGACAGGTACAGGTTGATTTGTACTCTTGGTGTGAGTGGAACGTCATTGATATAAATGGAAAATAGGATTGGGGATAACACAGCGCCCTGGGGACGCCGGCTTGGATTGGGTAGTTGGGAGAGGTTTCTGATAGGCGTCGAATGTGGAAGGAGCGATGATTTAGGTAGCATTGTAGTAGGGAGTCGATATGATCATGGATAGAGGGTCGGATTTACATAGGATTGGATGGGAGACGGTGTCGTACGCTTGGGTGAGGTCTGTGAAGATGACAGGGATTTCTTTTCTATCTTGCAGTGGAGTGGCTATGGCAAGGGATATATTTATGGTTTGGAGGAAAGACCCTCACGGAAACCGAATTGTGTGGAGATTATAATGGGCTCGAAGAGAGGTGGTAGTCGGAGAAGTACATTTTCGAATGGGTAGTCGGCTGATGGGACGGTGGTTAGATGGGAGCCGATGATCCTTGCCAAATTTAGGGATCATGGTAACGCGAGCGATCTTCCAGATGGCAGGGAAGTACGACAGTCTTAGGCGGGAGTTGAGGACGAGGGTGATCAGGTCTTTGCATTCTTTGTTAGGTGGGTGAGTAGAAATGGGAGAACTAGGGTCCGTGATATTTATTGCAGTCAATCGTCTTGAGTATATGTTTCCCTTCCTTGTCGTTCGTCGTCTATGTCTGTTGTTGGTCGGGTAGTAGAGGTGGAAATTCCAAAGAACACTGTCTGGGATTGGGATGTTGGGGGATGGAAGCGTTCGGTCAGGGATTGGACGAAGGTATTGGTTATGGCTTGGGGGTCAAAGGTTAAGGTATTGTTGTTGGGTAGGATAGGGAAAATGGAAATGGGAGTGGAGTGGTTCCTGACTGTTTTTATGACTTTGTGGATATTATGGGGGCTTCTTTTGTTAGATAGTAGGTCATCATACTTATGTGTCTTGTGATGTTTCAGTAGGTTGTATATCACTTTCTGCGTAAAGTTCTCGTTTGTCGTCGTCTCTTCTGTATTTGTAGTATCGTCGTTGAATTCGTTGTTTATGTCGTGTAATTGTGAGTATTTCGCCAGGGAGGGTGGGGTGTGTATTTCTACAGTAGGATGTGGTTTTTCGGTATATTTGGTTTATGTGATGTGATAGGTAAACCATGGATTTGTCTATGGATTGGGTGGTCAGGATATTTGAGGAAACGTGTATTTTCTTAGACAGTATGTGTTTATTTTTTTCAGTCGAGTTTTGGTATTGAAGGGGGTTTGGGAAACATGTAGGTGTGAGTTGAGGAGCTGGTGAAAAGAATTGGGTGGTGGTTATTGGTATTTGGGAGGAGTGGAGGATAATATGAAGGATATCGTGAGGAATAATTCGAACAAGGGGGTAGGTTCATTAGGGACTTTTATTTGGATTTGGGGGTTTGTGTCTATGAAATGTTCTAGTTGTATTCCGAGTCATGGAGCCTCATGAGGTTGATTTATTGTTGAGGTCGCCAGCGATAATGAAGGGATAGGGAAGGTTTTTAAGGGAGTCAGGAGTATTTGAGATGTGGAGGTTCCAATAGCGACTGCAGTGCATTCTAGAACGGATGTTGGAGGGAGTTGGTAAGGGGTGTGTGGGATGGATCGTCGGAAGAGGTTTGCCGTTTCGCCTTCAGCGGATGAGGTTCGATCGGTCGTTGTGGTGTAGTTAGGGATGGAAATCTGTCGGGTGTCAGCCACGTCTCTTGTAAGAATTGTATCCCGATGGAGTAATCTCTAAGTAATTGGAGGAGGATGAGTTTTTTACGGGAGGGACAGTCTTCAGTTGGGTGGGATCAAGCGCAGAGGGCGCAAGTCTCTTGTCTCCTGCAATAGGCCCTCATATGGTAAAGTCTTTGACAATTTCTGTACTGAGGTGTTCTTGTCTGTCATCTTGTTGTCTTCAATGGTAACTTTAAAGTGGTCAATGTATCTTAGGATTTTCTTGATGTCTGTTATTTCTTTTTTGTTCCTCTCTACTGTGTACAGGCCTATTAGTGTCAAGGTCCCGTCAGTTTCTCGTCGTTGCATCTCAGTGATGTGGTGTGATGTAATTTTAAGGGCTGTCAAGTTGTCATTAGTAGTCAAGTCGCATTTGGCCGGGAGTCCTTTAATTACAAATTTGTCTCATTGTTCGTCGGTGGCTAGGTTGAAATGGCGGTGAAGAAAAGTCCTTTTAGTCTGGGTTCTCTACAGATATGGTCCAGGCGGTCCCTTAACTTTCCGCGGACAGTCACAGTCATTGGTTGAATTACCAATTCTGTCCGAGTGCATTTGGCTCTCAGGTGGTTATTGCAGTTTGTCTTCAATTTCTTAATCAGTTCTGTTGGGTCAAGGATTGTCATCAAGTCGATTCTGAAAAGATCGATTCGGTCTTTGTTGGTTGGTTTTGGGATCGTCGTATGTTGGGAGATGATTGGTCAGCTGATGGTTCGTTGTTTGTGTCTAGGTCTTCAGTTTTCAGTGTCTAATTGCTGGGGATCCAATTGGGAAAGAGGGTTGAAGCCATTGCCATTTTTCTGATTCCATGTCAACACTCAGAACTGTCCAAAACAGATTCTCCAAACATCCAGTCATTCAAAACATCCAAAATATTCTTTACAGCAAAGAAAAAACCGGTTTTAAGTTTAAACTGCCATGGCTCCCTTCCCATAAGGGTATTACTGGAAATGAAAAAACTGACTTAACTGCTAAAAACATTTATTAAATATTGACTAGCATTTACGTGATTCTTTAAATGATTTTTACTTTAAAGAACTGTAAGAAAGAGTATTATTAAGGCATGGGATCAGCGGTGAAAAGCTTCAACATCCAAACTTTATGTTGTACGGAAATATGTTACTGACTCAAATATCCCAATTACTAAACAAGAATAGAACAAATTATTACAAGATTGAGAAATGGCCGTAGTTCCCTCACCCACTCCCATCTAATACAAAATACGACCCAGCCACCTGTCCAAAATGTGAAGGAATGTTATCAACTTCTCACATTATCTTTGAGTGTTTAAGCTTCCAGAATATAAGAAACTCTTTTGGCATCAAAGACGAAATTTATGAAATATTTAATTCAATTGAAGGTTGCATGTCAATTTTAAATTATCTTAATATTGCTGGTCTTGATAATATGATCTGAATTGTAAAATTTATTTATTTAATGCTCCTGTTTATTCTAATTTATAATGTGTATCTGTGTTGTAACTCAATATGGTCGCTAATGACTTTTTTTTAGTGTTTTTTTTAAAGTGAACTCAAATAATTTAAAAGAAAGCATTTCGCTCGTAGTGGAATTGGGGTTGCAGTGTTATTTACAACCAGCCACTGTGGATTACGACGGATTGTACGGACTGGAATGCTACGTGTCCATTGAGAAAGTTCGTTGAATTCCTGCCCGCGTCGTCTCTTCCGCGTTTTCGTCCCGCTCCCAGTCGGCGTCGCCTAGTGACGTCCACTCCGACGCCATCTCGCCTGGCGGCCGCGTGGCAGGCGACAAACGGCGCGAGTGCGTCCCGCGTTTACGGTTACATATGCCTCTGGGCTCGCAGTCAGGCGAATAAATTTTTACGAGCGCTCGCGCCGGCGCAGACGAAGCCAGGAATCGCGGCGCGGGGCGGTGCGGCGCGGGTTGGGGATCGCCGATGGTTTATCGAGGGGCGAAGACGCCGTCTAGCGGTCGGCGACCCCGCGCCGCCAAACGCCGCAAGCGCTCGTCCGGTGCGGAAACAGCCGCGTGCCTCCTTCCCTAGCGCCTGCGCGGGTCGCTCCTTTCCACAGCGTCGACTGATTTAGCTCGTTGCCACCTGTCTCCCCAGTCTGGGGCGTTATAGAGTTCGAGTACCGAGTCTGGTTTTATTTTCGGCTCTAGCGAGATGGCTAGGTCGAGTTTAGTCGCTTTCTGGAGGAGAATTCTAGCGGCCGGCTGTTCTGGCGTCGTTTCTCCGATCAACACCAGGCGAATGCCGGAGCAGTATCCTAACAAACGTGTGATCTTTCCTTCCTCTTCCATGTCCTATCCTCATCTCTTAGACATACATGTTTAGGCACCACACTGCCACACATGTCGAAAGACCAGTCGACAGCTTGGTTTAGGTGTGTTTTTCTCTGTTGCCATTTCTTTAACTGTTCTTTTTCTCTATCAGAGGGAAAAAATTAAAGAAAAGATTTAGAACCTTTTTTTGTGAAAATTTCAAAAAGATTGAGGCTTTATTTTTTGGACCTCCAAAAATTAAGAAAAAAAAACGTTTGAAATTCAAGAGGCCACGACATCAATCAGATCGATCGGAAATCAATTTGGATGAAAATCCTCCTTAGGTTTAGCAGCTAGCTTTGTTCACAGATGAACGGACAGATTATTTTTCGGTTTCAATAACCTATGAAACATTGATTCTGACTACACAACGTATTAGAGGAAGTAATTTGCTCTGTATAAACGAGATTTATCCACGTTTTCGTTATCAGGGACCAGTAATAAAAGTTTTTTTGTCGACAAATCGCTGTTTTTTCCCGCACCATTACAAAACTTACTCCATGCTGCGTAGTCACTAGGCGAGAAAGTAAAATGTTAATTTAAATATATACACAATATTATATTTCTAAATTAAAGTTACATAATGCAAATATTTCTGTTTAATAAATACAAGTGTGTTTATCTTTTAGATCCAAGTAAATATAATATGAGAAAATGATTTGTAATAAAAATGTTAGTTAAATTTGTTTTTAAATTACGGATACCTGCCTAAACAAAAAAATCCAGAAGCAGTCATGTTGTGTCCGACATTTTCTACTGAAATAAACACAGTAGCTTATTATCAGTAACAGCCCAACCGTCGGACAAAAGAGGTGCGCGTGTAGAGTGGTTCTTCACGGGAATGTGCGGCGCCCGGGGGCTATCAGACACGACAGACGACGGGCGAGACGAGACGGACTGTTAGAGAGCCAGCTCCGCCATCGCTCTCGTTCGTTTGCTTCTATCCGTTTCGACCTTTATTCGTAACGCCAAGCCAGCACCAAGCTCGCGCCACTTACCACTCCGAGAAGAAAGAGAGAGATCAAGCGCTCCCGTTCCCGCACACACCAGTGTCTAACCCACTTTCACAAAAAGTCAAACATCCCCCCCCTCCACCCTCACCAGAAAATCCTGAATGACGGTATCATATTCTCCAAAACACACGACGGCAAAGCACCCGAACACCCCTTCTGAAACACCATTTCCCACCAGCAACTCCTCTCAACCCTCCCCATTGAGGACATCCCGTCCAATCAACCTCCTCTTTCTGAACCTTCAGCTCCTGAGCCTACCCCAACCCTAAACAAACCCGACACCTCCCCTGACTTCGCAGACCCAGAATTGGCACCATATTTATCTCCACAACCGACATTCTTGATGGAAATCTAATTTCAGAACTCCAAAAATGCACACAGAAAAATCCAAGCTTGTTATACAAAGACAACCTAATCTACCCCCAAATCCATCCTTTGCCCACAAAAACTCACACCTCAACGTCTCCAAGAAATTTAAAATCACCCCTACCCTTCGTCAACTCTTCTTCTCGCCCACCAACTACCACTACATAGAGCTACCCCCGAAACCCGTGACAAACTTATCCTTAAAGGGCCTCCCTCCTAACAAAATACTCAGAAATGCTCCACGAATTCCAAAGTCAAAATTTTACCCTGCTTTCACCTTTCTGAAATGAATCCGCCACAACCCCGACAAATCCACCACAACTCGGCATCTATGTATCGAAGTTCCCAAACAACAAATCCCTCAGATAAATTCAACCTCCGCTACCTTTGCCTACACCGTGTAACTATTGAACCCTACAAACCCACAACCGAATCCCAAGATGTACAAATTGCCAAACTCTTCAACCAAACCTGATCCTACTGCCATGAACCCCAACCTGCTGCTACTGCGCCCAATCCCACCCACTGACAACTGCCCCAACCTATCACAAGCTAACTTCAAACCCCTGTGCATCAACTGCAAAAACGAACACCCTGCCAATGACCCTCAATGCCTACCCTCATCCAATACCAACAACAAAGAGCCATCAACCTACAAAAAATCCAATCCATCAGACAATCCCTCCCACAAAACACCGCCACCTCCAACAATTTCCTTCCTTCCCTCCCCACCAAATCATACGCAAACATTATAACAACCCCAACGCCTTTCGTCACAATACCCTTCATCACCTACCTCTGAAACAACATCCACCTCCACCGCCACAGACCTCAAAGAATTCCTTTCCCTAATAAAACCTTCAACCTTTCTAAGCTCCTCCAAACAAAAGAAATTATCCTTATCTTCAAATCCCCCGACGACACCCTTTCCAAATTAATCTCCCGCGGAACTAAACTTTGCGACCTCTTCTAAATGGCCCCCTCTTCCTACCCTCTTATTTTAAGCACTGGAACTCCAACGGAAACCTACCCACAAAAAACCCTCTATCAAACAATTCCTTCCGATTATTCCATTGGCATCTTCCTCAATCCAAGAAACGCACTTTTAAACCACATATTCCCTTCTCCATTCCAAATTTCACCATTTCTACCTCCGCTCTGACAGACAACTCACGGGAGGCGGAACTGCTATCCCTAATACGAAACACCATCCCCCACACCACATACCCTCTCCACCCACGACCACCATCGAATCAACAACATTCAATATCCTCTTCCAATTCCCTCATAAACATTTTCCTCAGTTTATAAACCCCACACGCAAATCTAGCCCTCAAGACCTCTCTCTCCTTTTCGCATCCCCTACTCCCACCATCATCGCCGGCGACCTAAACTGCAAAGACGACATTGGGTTGCCGAACTACTAAACGAACGGACGAATTCTGCACGGACACCTAGATGACCACCGCAGAAATTTATCTTTATTGGCCCCACCAGGAACCGACACACCTCATTCAATGAAACCCCCTGAACTACTGGACCATAATACTCATACTCATCAACCTAAACGTACTGCCCATACGTAAAGATACGAATGACTCCGACATCTTTCCCGTAATTTCTCTACACGTACTCTAGTATCCCCGTCCCAAGCTACGTAATACCAATTATCCAAACCAACTGGTCCAACTTCAAACGACACATCTCAAGGAAGATACACCCTCCACTTCCTTACCACCCCAGATGAAAATTGACTCAGCCATTTCGCCTTCAACCGCACAAGATCAAGAAAGCCTTCAACATACTCATAACTCTTACTCCCGCCCGCACCACCCACCTACCTACCTCCGACATACTGCTACTACTAAGAAAAAACGCAAGCCCAAGCTACCTACAGGACTCGATCAATAACCGACAAAATTCTTAGCCGCTACGCTTGAAACAACAGCTCCATAATACGACTAGGTACAATTTGACAAACAAAATTCGACGACCTGATACAAGACAGTAATAGCAGGCAACCCCCAGAAACTACATCACTTAATCCATCCATCCGTCCGAAAACTCACATTTATCTCCTCTCTTCACTCGCCGGAAATTCTCGTTCACTTACGATCACGAAGAAATAACAAATACTTTGCAATTACCTGCAACTCGTTTCAACTCTACCACTACTCGCATCTCGAGACTCCGCCATCCTTTCAATTCAATACGAACCCCGACCCTAAGCCAGAAAGACAAACTATGTGGACTAATACGAAATGGACGACACCATTGAAGCAATTAAATCCCTCGAAACCGCAACAAAGCCCCCAGGACCTGACACAAATCTACCCCACGCTATCTGAAAACCTTACCCTAACGCAATCTTCCACTTACCCAAATTATAACGCTTGTCTTCAAACCGCAACACTTTCCCAAACTGAATTGGACAAACCGCCACTGTCATCATGATTCCCAAACGCCACAAAGACCCTAGATATCGACAACTACGACCCATCAGCCTCCTCTCTATCACCGGAAAACTGGTTTGAGAAAATCCTTCTAAAAATTTATGAATCCTACCTCCAACCCCATTATCACCGCTTCACAATTCGGCTTTCCGCCCTGACGGTTCCGTCAGCAGCTCAAAACGCTTCACTTGCTATCAATATTGCACTAGATCTTCGTCATAATCTGCGCAATACCTGCTTTCAACTGGACCCTATCTTTGCCTTCGATACATAACCCAATTCTCCCTATTCAAACTGAAAACTACTTTCCCAACCTTTGCAACAAATCTCCTATGTCCGACTACCTAACACACAGAAACTTTCCAAAACGAAATATCTCTCGCATTTCTCCCCTCCCATCCCATCGTCGGCCGGAGTTCCACAAGGTGGCCTGGTTTCTTTCTCCCACTCTCTCTCAATGTACTGAAACGACACTTCCCTCTTGCCAACGGCAGTTAAGACAATTTCTTTACGCAGATGACCTAAGCCCTTTTCCCCTCACGGTACCTCTCAACACTCCATCAACAACCTTCAACTAGCCGCCCACTCTATGCTCGCAGGTTTCCAGGAAACTCTATCAAAATAATCTTCTAAATGCCAAGCAATTTATCTTCACTTGGCGAAACATCCCCACCCCCCACCATCACGCATCAATACACACTCACTATCAATGGTTACCTCGCACAAATTAAATACCTTCGGCACTCACTTCAAGCTCCAAACTAACCTGGACCCCTCCCACTACATACAAATTTTCACAAGGCAAACAAAAAATCAATTCATCCAACCATCCTCCGCATCATCCTATCTGTCAAACAAAAAACTCTTCAATACTACACCCACATCAGATCCAATCATCACATACGCCTTCCCACCTGGTCCAACAATTCCCACACTCCCTATACACAAAACTTAAAAATCCTTGAAAACGCGCATCATACGCTTCATCTTTCAACCCTCTTCCCGGACAAAAATTTACACACCTTTCGAACACAATACAAAGATCCCTCCCCCTCACCCCAATAATATTTTTCAACACATCCGAGAACACGTACAGCAGTTTATAATAATCCAATCTTCACAACAGCTCAATTCACTCACAACAAAATTCCTGCAACTCCATCCGCGTATTCCAGACAAAAAGCACCCCCTGAGATATTCTAACAACTTCCCCTCCACCCACTAAAAAAAAACACGCCGACAAATACCAAGAACGCCAAGAAAAAAACCTAAACAAAATAACGGCTCAAGCCCCCCCCCCTTCAAACATCCCTAAAATTCTAACATCCTTCAAACCCACCCTCCCTAAAAAATTAAACCCTAAACGAAATAACCCGTCATACCACCAAAAATATCTAGTCGTACCCAGCACCAGCCTCTGGCGCGGGATGGCAGCTCGGCCAACGCA
>BOPP01000289.1:1192299-1204873 GCA_017312745.1 Gryllus bimaculatus | reverse complement strand
TTTCCACACCAGATAGTACGTAGTGTACTCTTTAACTAAGTTATAAATCATGCTGCCCTTTTTATAATAACTGACTTGAAAATAAATTAATTGTAACTGCTGTTTTGGACTTTCAATTTTTAACTCAGAAAGGAAACTCGCAAATTTCACAAACTATTTAACCAAAAACCGATGTAGAAACACACACTTGTTTCAAAATTCATGTATTTTATTCAAAATGTTATCGTTTGTCATAAACAGGCGAGAAATAAGCCCTTTAAGGACGTTGAAGTGAAACCCCTGTATTTCGAATTCCCAACGCTCTTAAAATAATAGTCAAATTCAAAAGGCACTATCTCCTAAATTATTCCATAAAAAAGGCTGAAATTTACAAACCAGATAGTACGTAGTGTACTATTTAATTAAGTTATAAATAATGCTTCGCTTTTGACAATAACCGGCTTGAAAATAAAATAAATGTAACTGCTGTATTCGACTTTCAGTTTTTAACCGCAAAGGAAACTCGCAAATTTCACAAACTATTTAACAAAAAACCGACGTAGAAACACACAGTTGTTAGAGACAGGGACGTAGATGTAGAACCCCTGTATTTCGAATTTTCAATGCTCTAAAATTAATAGTCCAATTCAAAAGGCTCTATCTCCTAAACTATTCCAAAAAAAGGCTGAAATTTACACACAAGATAGTACGTAGTGTACTCTTTTTTTAAGTTATAAATAATGTTTTTCTTTAGATAATAACCGGCTTGAAAATGAAATAATTGTAACTGCTGTATTGGACTTTCTGTTTTAACTCGCAAAGGAAACTCGCAAATTTCACAAACTATTTAACCAAAAACCGATGTAGAACCACACTTGTATTAAAATTCATGTATTTTATTAAAAATGTTATCGTTTGTCATTAACGGATGGAAAATGAGCTCATTAAGGACGTTGAAAAGAAACCCTTGTATTTCGAATTATCAACGCCCTAAAATTTTAATTGTCCAATTAAAAAGACTCTATCTCCTAAAGTATTCCAGATAAAATGCTTAAATTTACACACCAGATAGTACGTAGTGTATTCTTTATTTAAGTTATGAAATATGCCTCTTTTTTGATAATAACCGGCTTGAAAATGAAATAATTGTAACTGCTGTTTTGGACTTTGAGTTTTAACTCGCAAAGGAAATTTGCAAATTTCACAAACTATTTAACCGAAAACCAATGTAGAAACACACACTTGTGTCAAAATTCATGTATTTTATTAAAAATGTTATCGTTTGTCATAAACAGATGAGAAATAAGCTCTCTAAGAACGTTGAAGTTAAACCCCTGTATTTCGAATTCCCAACGCTCGAAAATGAATAGTCCAATTCAAAACGCTCTATATCCTAACCTATTCCAGATAAAATGCTGAAATTTACACACCAGGTAGTACGTAGTGTTCTCTGTAATTATGTTATAAAAATGCTTTTCTTTTAATAATACCCGGCTTGAAAATGAAATAATATTAACAGCTGTTTTGGACTTTCAGTTTTACCTCGCAAAGGAAACTCGCAAATTTCAGAAACTATTTAACCAAAAACCAATGTAGAAACACACACTTGTATCAAAATTCATGTATTTTATTAAAAATGTTATCGTTTGTCATAAACAGATGGGAAATAAGCCCTTTAAGGACGTAGAAGTAGAACCCCTGTATTTCGAATTCTTAACGCTTTAAAATTAATAGTCCTATTCAAAAGGCTCTATCTCCTAAACTATTCCAGATAAAATGCTGGAATTTACACACCAGATAGTACGTAGAGTACTCTTTAATTAAATTATAAATAATGCTTCTCTTTTGATAATAACGGGCTTGAAAATGAAATAATTGTAACTGCTGTTTTGGACTTTCAGTTTTTAACTCACAAAGGAAACTCGCAAATTTCACAAACTATTTAACCAAAAACCGATGTAGAAACACACACTTGTATCAAAACTCATGTATTTTATAAATATGTGATCGTTTGTCATAAACAGATGAGAAATAAGCCTTTTAAGGACGTTGAATTGAAACCCCTGTATTTCGAATTCCCTACGCTTAAAAATTAATAGTCAATTCAAAAGGTTCTATCACCTAAACTATTTGAGATAAAATGCTGAAATTTACACACCAGATCGTACGTAGTATACTCTTTAATTCAGTTTTAAATATTGCTTCTATTTTGATAATAACCGGCTTGAAAATGAAATAACTGCCAAAAACCGATGTAGAAACACACACTTGTATCAATATTCATGTATTTTATTAAAAATGTTATCGTTTGTCATAACGGATGGAAAACGAGCCCTTTAAGGACATTGAAAAGAAACCCTTGTATTTCGAATTCTCAACGCTCTAAAATTAGTAGTCTAATTCAAAAGGCTCTATCTCCTAAACTTTTCCAGAAAAAAAGGCTGAAATTTACTCACCAGATAGTACGTAGTGTACTCTTTATTTAAGTTATAAATTATGCTTTTGTTTTGATAATAACCGGCTTGAAAATGAAATAATTGTAACTGCTGTATTGGACTTTCAGTTTTAACTCGCAAAGGAAACTCGCTAATTTCACAAACTATTTAACCAAAAACGGATGTAGAAACACACACTTGTATCAAAACTCATGTATTTTAAAAATATAGTATCGTTTGTCATAAACAGATGAGAAAAGAGCCCTCTAAGGACGTTGAAATGAAACCCCTGTATTTCGAATTCCCTTCGCTCTAAAATTAATAGTCCAATTCAAATAGCTCAATCTCGTAATCTATTCCAGAAAAAAGGCTGAAATTTACCTACCAGATAGTACGTAGTGTACTCTTTAATTAAATTATAAATGATGCTTATCTTTTCACAATAACCGGCTTGAAAATGAATTAATTGTAACTGCTGTTTTGGACTTTCAGTTTTTAACTCACAAAGGAAACTCACAAATTTCACAAACAATTTAACCAAAAACCGATGTAGAAACACATATTTGATTCATAATTCATGTATTTTATTAAAATAATATCGTTTGTCATAAACAGATCAGAAATAAGCCCTCTAAGGACGTTGAAGTTAAACCCCTGTAATTCGAATTCTCAACGCTCTAAAATTAATAGTCCTATTCAAAAGGCTATATCTCCTAAACTATTCCAGATATAAAGCTGAATTTTACACACCAGATAGTACGTATTGTACTCTTTAATTACGTTATAAATAATGCTTCTCTTTTAATAATACCTGCCTTGAAATAGAAATAATAGTAACTGCTGTTTTAGACTTTGAGTTTTTAACTCACAAAGGAAACTCGCAAATTTCACAAACTATTTAACCAAAAACCGACGTAGAAACACACACTTGTTTCAAAATTCATGTATTTTATTAAAAATGTTATCGTTTGTCATAAACAGATAAGAAATAGGCCCTCTAAGGACGTTGAAGTGAAACCCCTGGATTTCGAATTCCCTTCGCTTAAAAATTCATAGTCAAATTCAAAAGGCTCTATTTCCTAAACTATTCCATATAAAATAATGAAATTTACACACCAGATAGTACGTAGTGTATTCAGTAATTAAGTTATAAATAATGCTTCTCTTTTAATAATAACCGGCTTGAAAATGAAATAATTTTAACTGCTGTTTTGAACTTTCAGTTTTAACTCCCAAAGGAAATTAGCAAATTTCACAAACTATTTAAACAAAAACCAATGTAGAAACACACACTTGTGTCAAAATTCAGGAATTTTTTAAAAATGTTATCGTTTGTCATAAACAGATGAGAAACTGGCCTTCTAAGAACGTTGAAGTTAAACCCCTTTATTTCGAATTTCCAAAGCTCGAAAATTAATAGTCCAATTCAATAGGCTCTATCTCCTAAAATAATCCAGATAAAATGCTGAAATTTACACACCAGATAGTACGTAATGTATTCTGAAATTAAGTTATAAATAATGCTTCTCTTTTAATAGTAACCGGCTTAATAATGAAATAAATGTAACTGCTGTATTGGACTTTCAGTTTTAACTCGCAAAGGAAACTCGCAAATTTCACAAATATTTTACCAAAAACCGACGTACAAACACACACTTGTTTCAAAATTCATGTATTTTATCAAAATTGTTATCGTTTGTAATAAACAGATGGGAAATAAGCCTTTTAAGGACGTAGAAGTAAAACCCCTGTATTTCGAATTCTTAACGCTCTAAAATTAATAGTCCATTTCAAAAGGCTCTATCTCTTAAACTATTCCAGAAAAAAGGCTGAAATTTACACACCAGATAGTACGTAGTGTACTCTTTATTTAAGTTATAAATAATGCTTCTCTTTTGATAAGATCTGGCTTGAAAATGAAATATTGTAACTGCTGTATTGGACTTTCAGTTATAACTCGCAAAGGAAACTCGCAAATTTCACAAACTATTTAACCAAAACACGATGTACAAACACACACTTGTTTCAAAATTTTTGTATTTTATTAAAAATGTTATCGTTTGTCATAAACGGATGGAAAATGAGCCCTTTAAGGACGTTGAAAAGAAACCCTAGTATTTCAAATTCTCCACGCTCTAAAATTAATAGTCCAATTCAAAAGTCCCTATCTCCTAAACTGCTCCAGATAAAATGCTCAAATTTACACACCCAATAGTACGTAGTGTACTCTTTAACTAAGTAATAAATGATGCTTCTCTTTTCATAATACCCGGCTTAAAATTGAAATAATTGTAACTGCTGTTTTGGACTTTCAGTTTTAACTCGCAAAGGAAACTCGCAAATTTCACAAACTATTTAACCAAAAACCAATGTAGTATTTCGAATTCTTAACGCTCTAAAATTAATAGTCCTATTCAAAAGGCTCTATCTCCTAAACTATTCCAGATAAAATGCAGATATTTACACACCAGATAGTACGTAGTGTACTCTTTAAAAAAGTTATAAATGATGCTTCTCTTTAGATTAAAACGGGCTTGAAAATGAAATAATTGTAACTGCTGTTTTGGACTTTTAATTTAACTCGCAAAAAAAACTCGCAAATTTCACAAACTATTTAACTCAATACCGATGTAGAAACACACACTTGAATCAAAATTCATGAATTTTATTAAAAATGTTATCGTTTGTCATAAACAGATGAGAAATCAGCGCTCTAAGGACGTTGAAGTGAAACCCCTGTATTTCGAATTCCCAACGCTCGAAAATTAATAGTCCAATTCAAAAGACTCTATCTCCTAAAATATTCCAGAAAAAAGGCTGAAATTTACACACCAGATAGTATGTAGTGTACTTTTTTTACGTTATAAATAATGCTTCTCTTTTGATAATAACCGGCCTGAAAATGAAATATTTTTAACTGCTGTTTTGGACTTTCAATTTTAACTCGAAAAGGAAACTCGCAGATTTCACAAACTATTTAACGAAAAACCGATGTAGAAACACAGACTTGTACCAAAATTCATTTAAGTTATTAAAAATGTTGTCGTTTGTCATAAACGGATGGAAAATGAGCCCTTTAAGGACGTTGAAAAGAAACCCTTGTATTTCGAATTCTCAACGCTCTAAAATTAATAATTTAATTCAAAAGGCTCTATCTCCTAAAGTATTCCAGAAAAAAAGGCTGAAATTTACACACCCGATAGTACGTAGTGTACTCTTTAATTAAGTTATAAAAGATGCTTCTCTTTTAATAATAACCGGCTTGAAAATGAATTAATTGCAACTGCTGTTTTAGATTTTCAGTTTTTAACTCACAAAGGAAGCTCGCAAATTTCACAAACTATTTAACCAAAAACGATTTAGAAACACACACTTGTTTCAAAATTCATGTATTTTATCAAAAATGTTATCGTTTGTCATAAACAGATGAGAAATAAGCCCTCTAAGGATGTTGAAGTGAAACCCCTGTATTTCGAATTCCCAACGCTCTAAAATTAATAGTCCAATTCAAAAGGTTCTATCTCCTAAACTATTCCAGAAAAAAGGCTGAAATTTACACACCAGATAGTATGTAGTGTACTCTTTAATTAAGTTATAAATAATGCTTGTCTTTTAATAATAACCGGCTTGAAAATGAATTAATTGTAACTGCTGTTTTGGACTCTCAGTTTTTAACTCACAAAGGAAACTCGCAAATTTCACAAACTATTTAACAAAAAACCGATGTAGAAACACACACTAGTTTCAAAATTCATGTATTTTATTAAAAATGTTGTCGTTTGTTACAAACAGGTGAGAATTAAGCCCTCTAGGGACGTTGAAGTGAAACCCCTGTATTTCGAATTCCCAACGCTCTAAAATTAATAGTCCAATTCAAAAGGCCCTATCTCCTAAACTATTCCAGATAAAATGCGTAAATTTACACACCAGATAGTACGTAGTGTACTCTCTAACTAAGTTATAAATGATGCTTCTCTTTTTATAATAACCGACTTGAAAATGAATTAATTGTAACTGCTGTTTTGGACTTTTAATTTTTAACTCACAAAGCAAACTCGCAAATTTCACAAACTATTTAACCAAAAGCCGATGTTGAAACACACACTTGTTTCAAAATTCATGTATTTTATTAAAAATGTTATCGTTTGTCATAAACAGATGGGAAATAAGCCCTTTGAGGACGGAGAAGGGAAACTCCTGTATTTCGAATTCCCTCTGCTCTAAAATTAATGGTCCATTTCAAAAGGCTCTATCTCCTAAACGTTTCCAGAAAAAAGGCTGAAATTTACACACCAGATAGTACGTAATGTACTCTTTATTTAAGTTATAAATAATGCTTTTTTTTTGATAACAATTAGCATGAAAATGAAATAATTGTAACTGCTGTATTGGACTTTCAATTTTAACTCGCAAAGGAAACTCGCAAATTTCAAAAACTATTTAATTAAGAACCGACGTAAAAACGCACACTTGTTTCAAAATTTATGTATTTTATTAAAAATGTTGTCGTTTGTCATAAACAGATGAGAAATAAGCCCTCTAAGGACGTTGAAGTGAAACCCCTGTATTTTGAATTCCCAACGCTCTAAAATTAATAGTCCATTTCGAAAGGCTCTATCTCCTAAACTAATCCAGATATCAAGCTGAATTTTACACACCAGATAGTACGAAGTGTACTCTTTAATTAAATTATAAATGATGCTTCTCTTTTCACAATAATTGGCTTGAAAATGAATTAATTGTAACTGCTGTATTGGACTTTCAGTTTTTAACTCACAAAGGAAACTCGCAAATTCCACAAACTATTTAACCAAAAACCGATGTAGAAAAACACACTTGTTTCAAAATTCATGTATTTTATTAAAAATGTTATCGTTTGTCATAAACAGATGCGAAATTTGCCCTTTAAGGACGTAGAAATAAAACCCTTGTAATTCGAATTCTCAAAGCTCTAAAAATAATAGTCCATTTCGAAAGGCTCTATCTCCTAAACCATTCCAGATAAAATGCTGAAATTTACACACCAGATAGTACATAATGTACCCTGTAATTATGTTCGAAACAATGGTTCTCTTTTGATAATAACAGGCTTGAAATAGAAATAATAGTAACTGCTGTTTTGGACTTTCAGTTTCAACTCGCAAAGGAAACTTGCAAATTTCACAAACTATTTAACCAAAAACCGATGTAGAAACACACACTTGTTCAAATTCATGTATTTTATTAAAAATGTTATCGTTTGTCATAAACAGATGAGAAAAAAAGCCTCTAAGGACGTTGAAGTGAAACCCCTGTATTTCGAATTCCCTACGCTCTAAAATTAATAGTCCAATTCAAAAGCTCTATCTCTAAACTATTCCAGATAAAATGCTGAAATTTACACACCAGATGTACGTAGTGACTCTTAATTAGTTTAAATATTGCTTCTTTATAATAACCGGCGAAAATGAAATAATTGTAACTGCTGTTTTGGACTTTCAGTTTTAACTCGCAAAGGAAATGCAAATTTCACAAACTATTTAACCAAAACCATGTAGAAACACACACTGTGTCAAAATTCTGTATTTTATTAAAATTTTATCGTTTGTCATAAACAGATAGAAATAAGCCCTCTAAGACGTTAAAGTGAAACCCCTGTATTTCGAATTCCTACGCTTAAAAATTAATGTCCAATTCAAAGGCTCATCTCCTAAACTATCAGAGAAAAAAAGCTAATTTACACACCAGATGTACGTAGTGTACTCTTATTAATGTATAAATAATGGTTCTCTTTTGATAATACCGGCTTAAAATAAATAATAGTAACTGCTGTTTTGGACTTTCAGTTTTAACTCGCAAAGGAAACTCGCAAATTTCACAAACTATTTAACCAAAAACCGATGTAGAAACACACACTTTTTCAAATTCATGTATTTATTAAAAATGTTATCGTTTGTCATAAACAGTGGAAATAAGCCTTTTAAGGACGTTGAAGATGAGAACCCTGTATTTCGAATTCAACGCTCTAAAATTAATAGTCCAATTAAAAGGCTCTATCTCCTAAACTATTCCAGATAAATGCTGAAATTTACACACCAGATAGTACGTAGAGTACTCTTTAATTAATTATAAATAATGCTTCTTTTGATAATAAACGCTTGAAAATGAAATAATTGTAACTGCTGTTTGGACTTTCAGTTTTAACTCGCAAAGAAAATCGCAAATTCACAAACTATTTAACCAAAAACCGATGTAGAACACAACACTTGTTCAAAATCATTATTTTATTAAATGTTATCGTTTGTCATAAACAGATGAGAAATAAGCCCTCTAAGGACGTGAAGTGAAACCCCTGTATTTCGAATCCCTGCTTAAAAAATATAGTCAATTCAAAAGCTCTATCTCCTAAACTATTCCAGATAAAATGCTGAAATTTACACACCAGATGTACGTAGTTACTCTTTAATTAAGTTTTAAATATTGCTTCTTTTTGAAATAACCGGCTTGAAAATGAAATAATGTAACTGCTGTATTGGACTTTCAGTTTTTAACTCGCAAAGGAAATCCGCAAATTTCACAAACTATTTAACCAAAAACCGATGTAGAAACACAACTTGTATCAAAATCATGTATTTTATTAAAAATGTTATCTTTTCATAAACAGTGGAAATAGCCTTAAGGACGTAGATGAGAACCCCTGTATTTCGAATTCTCAACGCTCAAAATTAATAGCCAATTTAAAAGGCTCTATCTCCTAAACTATTCCAGATAAAATGCTGAAATTTACACACCAGATAGTACGTAGAGTACTCTTTAATAAATTATAAATAATGCTTCTCTTTGATAATAACCGGCTTGAAAATGAATAATTGTAACTGCTGTTTTGGACTTTTAGTTTTTAACTCCAAAGAAACTCGCCAATTTCACAAACTATTTAACCAAAAACCGATGTAGAACACACACTTTTTCAAAATTCATGTATTTTATTAAAAATGTTATCGTTTGTCATAAACAGATGAGAAAAAACCCTTAGGACGTTGAAGTGAAACCCCTGTATTTCGATTCTAACGCTCTAAAATTAATAGTCCAATTCAAAAGGCTCATCTCCTAAACTATTCCAGATAAATGCAAATTTACACACCAGATAGTACGTAGTGTACTTTAATAAAAGTTATAAATATTGCTTCTCTTTTGATAATAACCGGCTTGAAAATGAAATAAAGTAACTGCTGTTGGACTTTCATTTTAACTCGCAAAAGGAACTCGCAAATTTCACAAACTATTTAACAAAAAAACGATGTAGAAACACAACTTGTATCAAAATTCATGTATTTTATTAAAAATTTTATCGTTTGTCATAAACAGATGAGAAATAGCCCTTTAAAGACGTTGAAAAAAACCCTGTATTTCGAATTCTCACGCTAAAATTAATAGTCCAATTCAAAAGGCTATCTCCTAAACTATTCCAGATAAAATGCTGAAATTACACACCAGATAGTGTAGTGTACTCTTTAATTAAGTTATATAATGCTTTCTTTTGATAATAACCGGCTTAAAATGAATAATTGTAACTGCTGTTTTGGACTTTCAGTTTTAACTCGCAAAGAAACTCGCAAATTTCACAAACTATTTAACCAAAAAACCGATGTAGAAACACACACTTGTTTCAAAATTCATGTATTTTATTTAAAATGTTATCGTTTGTCATAAACAGATGAAAATAAGCCCTCTAAGGACGTTAAATAAACCCCTGTATTTCAATTCTCTACGCTCTAAAATTAATAGTCCATTCAAAAGGCTATCTCTAAACATTCCAGATAAAAAGCTGAAATTTACACACCAGATAGTACGTAGTGTACTCTTTAATAATTATAAATAATGCTTCTCTTTTGATAATAACCGGCTTGAAATAAAAAAAATAGTAACTGCTGTTTGGTTTCAGTTTTTAACTCGCAAAGGAAACTCGCAAATTTCACAAACATTTAACCAAAAACCGATGTAGAAACACACACTTGTTTCAAAATTCATGTATTTTATTAAAAATGTTTCGTGTCATAAACAGATGAGAAATAAGCCCTTAAGGACGTTGAAATGAAACCTGTATTTCGAATTCTAACGCTCTAAAATTAATAGTCCAATTCAAAAGGCTCTATCTCCTAAACATATCCAGATAAAAATGCGAAATTTACACACCAGATAGTACGTAGAGTACTCTTTAATTAAATTATTAAATAATGCTTCTCTTTGATAATAACCGGCTTGAAAATGAAATATTGTAACTGCTGTTTTGGACTTTCAGTTTTAACTCGCAAAGGAAACTCGCAAATTTCACAAACTATTTAACCAAAAACCATGTAGAAACAACACACTTGTCAAAATTCATGTATTTTATTAAAAATGTTATCGTTTGTCATAACAGATAGAAATAAGCTCTAGGACGTTGAAGTGAACCCCTGTATTTCGAATTCCCTACGCTTAAAAATTAATAGTTATTTCAAAAGGCTCTATCTCCTAAACTATTCCAGATAAAAAGCTGAAATTTACACACCAGATAGTACGTAGTGTACTCTTTAATTAAGTTATAAATAATGCTTCTCTTTTGATAATACCGGCTTAAAATGAATAATGTAACTGCTGTTTTGGACTTTCAGTTTTTAACTCACAAAGGAAACTCGCAAATTTCACAAACTATTTAACCAAAAACCGATGTAGAAACACACACTTGTTCAAAATTCATTTATTTTATTAAAATGTTATCGTTTGTCATAAACAGATGAGAAATAAGCCCTCTAAAGACGTTGAAAGTGAAACCCCTGTATTCGAATTCTAACGCTCTAAAATTAATAGTCCAATTCAAAAGGCTCTATCTCCTAAACTTTCCAAATAAAATCTGAAATTTACACACCAGATAGTACGTAGTGTACTTTTTAATTAGTTATTTGCTTCTCTTTTAATAACCGGCTTGAAAATGAAATAATTGTAACTGCTGTTTTGGACTTTCAGTTTTTAACTCCAAAGGAAACTCGCAAATTTCACAAACATTTAACCAAAAACCGATGTAGAAACACACACTTGTTCAAAAATCATGTATTTTATTAAAAATGTTATCGTTTGTCATAAACGGATGGAAAAAGCCCTTTAAGACGTTGAAAAGAAAACCCTGTATTTCGAATTCTCAACGCTCTAAAATTAATAGTCCAATTTTAAGGCTCTATCTCCTAAACTATTCCGAATAAAATGCTGAAATTTACACACCAGATAGTACGTTAGTACTCTTTAATAAGATTATAAATAATGCTTCTCTTGATAAAACCGGCTTGAAAATAATAATTGTAACTGCTGTTTGGACTTTCAGTTTTTACTCCAAAGGAAACTCGCAAATTTCACAAACTATTAACCAAAAACCGATGTAGAAACACAGACTTGTATCAAAATCATGTATTTTATTAAAAATGTTATCGTTTGTCAAACAGATGAAAATAAGCCCCAAGACGTTGAAAGAAACCCCGTATTTCGAATTCCCTACGCTTAAAATTAATAGTCCAATTCAAAAGGCTCTATCTCCTAAACTATTCAGATAAAATGCTGAAATTTACACACCAGATAGTGTAGGTACTCTTAATTAATTATAATAATGCTTCTTTTGATAATAACCGGCTTAAAATGAATATTGTAATGCTGTTTTGGACTTTCAGTTTTTAACTCGCAAAGGAAACTCGCAAATTTCACAAACTATTTAACCAAAAACCGATGTAGAAACACACATTGTTTCAAAATATTGTATTTTATATAAATGTTATCGTTTGTCATAAACGATGATGAGAAATAAGCCCTCTAAGGACGTTGAAATAAACCCCTGTTATTTCAATTCTCTACGCTCTAAAATTAATAGTCCTATTCAAAAGGCTCCTATCTCTAAACTATTCCAGAAAAAGCTGAAATTTACACACCAGATAGTACGTAGTGTACTCTTTAATAAGTTATAAATAATGCTTCTCTTTTGATAATACCGGCTTGAAATAAAATAAATGTAACTGCTGTTTTGGCTTTCAGTTTTAACTCCAAAGGAAACTCGCAAATTTCACAAACTATTTAACCAAAAACCGATGTAGAAACACACACTTGTTTCAAAATTCATGTATTTTATTAAAAATGTTGTCGTTGTATCTCTCTGTGGTGTT
>BOPP01000289.1:1143914-1192274 GCA_017312745.1 Gryllus bimaculatus | reverse complement strand
TTTTAACTCGCAAAGGAAACTCGCAAATTTCACAAACTATTTAACCAAAAACCGATGTAGAAAACACACTTGTTTCAAAATTCATGTATTTTATTAAAAATGTTATCGTTTGTCATAAACAGATGGAAATAACCTTAAGGACGTGAGAATAGACCCCTGTATTTCGAATCTTAACGCTCTAAAATTAATAGTCCATTCAAAAGCTCTATCTCCTAAACTATTCCAGATAAAATGCAGAATATTACACACCAGATAGTACGTAGTGTACTCTTTAAAAATTATAAATATGCTTCTCTTTGATAATAACGGCTTGAAAAATGAAATAATTGTAACTGCTGTTTGGACTTTCATTTAACTCGCAAAAAAAAATCGCAAATTTCACAAACTATTAACCAAAACCGATGTAGAAACACACACTTGTCAAAATCATGATTTTATTAAAAATGTTATCGTTTGTCATAAACAGATGAGAAATAGCCTCTAAGGACGTTGAATGAAACCCCTGTATTTCGAATTCCCAACGCTCAAAATTAATAGTCCAATTCAAAAGGCTCTATCTCCTAAACTATTCCAGAAAAAAGCTGAAATTTACACACCAGAAATGAGTAGTTACTTTTATTAGTTATAAATAATGCTTCTCTTTTGATAATAACCGGCTGAAAATGAAATATGTAACTGCTGTTTTGGACTTTCAGTTTAACTCGAAAGGAAACTCGCAAATTCACAAACTATTTAACAAAAACCGATGTAGAAACACAACTTGTCAAAATTCATGTTATTATTAAAAATGTTATCGTTTGTCATAAACGATGGAAAATGCCTTTAAGGACGTTGAAAAGAAACCCTGTATTTCAATTCTAACGCTCTAAAATTAATAATTTAATTCAAAAGGCTCTATCTCCTAAATATCCAGATAAAAAGCTGAAATTTACACACCAGATAGTACGTAGTGTACTCTTTAATTAAGTATAAAAATGCTTTCTTTTATAATAACCGGCTTGAATAAATTAATTGAACTGCTGTTTTGACTTTCAGTTTTTAACTCCAAAGGAAACTCGCAAATTTCACAAACTATTTAACCAAAAACCGATGTAGAAACACACACTTGTTTCAAAATTCATGTATTTATAAAAATGTTATCGTTTGTCATAAACAGATGAGAAATAAGCCTTAAGGGTTGAAGTGAAACCCCTGTATTTCGAATTCAACGCTCTAAAATTAATAGTCCAATTCAAAAGCTCTATCTCAAACTATCCAGAAAAAGCTGAAATTTACACACCAGATAGTAGTAGTGTACTCTTTAATTAAGTTATAAATAATGCTTTCTTTTAATAATAACCGGCTTGAAATGAATAATTGTAACTGCTGTTTTGGACTTCAGTTTTAACTCCAAAGGAAACTCGCAAATTTCACAAACTATTTAACAAAAACCGATGTAGAAACACACACTGTTTCAAAATTCATGTATTTTATTAAAATGTTTCGTTTGTTCAAACAGGATGAGAAAAGCCTCAAGACGTTGAAGTGAAACCCCTGTATTTCGAATTCCCAACGCTCTAAAATAATAGTCCATTCAAAAGCTCTATCTTCCTAAACTATTCCAGATAAAATGCTGAAATTTACACACCAGATAGTACGTAGTGTACTCTTAATAAGTTTATAAATATGCTTCTCTTTTTTATAATAACCGCTTGAAAATGAATAATTGAACTGCTGTTTTGGACTTTCATTTTTAACTCCAAAGAAACTCGCAAATTTCACAAACTATTTAACCAAACCGATGTTGAAACACACACTTGTTCAAAATTCATGTATTTTATTAAAAATTATCGTTTGTCATAAACAGATGGAAATAAGCCCTTTAGGACGTGAGAAGTGAAACCCTGTATTTCGAATTCCTCGCTCTAAAAATTAATGTCCATTCAAAAGGCTCTATCTCCTAAACTTTTCCAGATAAAAAGCTGAAATTTACACACCAGATAGTACGTAATGTACTCTTTATTAAGTTATAAATAATGCTTTTTTTTGATAAAATACCGGCTTGAAAATGAAATATTGTAACTGTGTTTGGACTTCATTTTAACTCCAAAGGAAACTCGCAAATTTCAAAACTATTTAAAAAAACGATGTAGAAAACACACTTGTTTCAAAATTCATGTATTTTATTAAAAATGTTATCGTTTGTCATAAACAGATGGAAATAAGCCCTCTAAGGACGTTGAAGTGAAACCCTATTTTGAATTCCAACGCTCTAAAATTAATAGTCCAATTCAAAGGCTCTATCTCCTAAACTATTCCAGATATAAAGCTGAAATTTACACACAGATAGTACAAGATGTACTCTTAATTAAATTATAAATATGCTTTCTTTTTTTGTATACCGGCTTGATAATGGATAAATTAACGCGTTTGGACTAGCAGCGCTCTTTCGACATTGCAATATTATATTTATTAGTGGCCTTGAAAAGCGTTGAGAATTTCGAAGATACAGGATGTATTACTTGCTACGCCTTATGATAGGGCTTACTTGCTATTTGTGTACTATTCAACAGATAATTTTTAAACTTCAAAATACAAAGGAAACTGCAACTGTTCTAAACAATGATGTGTTTCTTACGCGTACGTTTGCAGTTAAATAAGATTTGAAATTTGCGGGAGTCTTTACTTTTGAGACCCGTTAAAACTTAAAGTCGACTCAGAGTAACAGAGCAAGTTGACAAATCATCACATGTCATTTTCAAGACACGTTCATGTAATTTATCTAAAAACAGATATTAAATGCATCAGTTTATAATGCTCAGATAAACATTCAGATAGAAGATTACACGCTAACATTTTGTACCTTCATTCTGGCGAGTGCTAAAATTCAGCGATGATCTTAATTCTGAATAGTTAATTAGGAGATGTGAACCCTTTTGAATTGGGACTATTAATATGTTAGAGCGTTCGTAGAATTCGAATACAGAATTGTCTTCGCTATCTAAGCGTCCTTAAAAGGTAACTATTCCCCATACTGTTTTATGACAAAGATCGATAACATTTTTCAAAAGAAATACATAGATTTTGACTCTACAAAGTCTGTTTGCTTCCTAATACCATTATCCACGATAAAATGCTGAAATTGTACACACTTTAGTGTTACATAATGTTACCGCGTGTTAATTATGTTCGAAACAATGGTTCCTTGTCTAATGAACAGGCTTGAAATAGATAATATAGTTTAGTGCCTGCCCATATTATTTTGCTCGAGTTTGGACCTTTGCGAGTTAAAACTTGACAGTTCCAATATTCAACTCGCAAAGAATACTTGCACAATATTATTTCATATTTCTACAAGCCCGTTATTTATCACAAAGAGACTGATGTAGAGCATCATTTATAACTTTTTACATTCTAATACATCTTAAGAGTTACTACTCAACAGCATGTCTCCTTGTTGTGTGGTGTAAATTTCTGACCCAATTTTATTTGAAGTGTTTTAGAATAGATGAGAGCGGCCTTCGTTGAATTGGACTTATTAATTTAGAGCTTGTCTTAGAAATTCGAATATTACAAGGAGCGTATTATAACCATGTCTAACGATCACTATAAAAGGCTTATTTCCCCATCTGTTTCATGCAAACAGATAACATTTTAAGTACAGATATTGAATCATTTGAAGGAATGACCAAAAGTGGTGTTTAAATCTACCCATCCCGCGTTTTTTTAGGATTCGAATTTATCCACTATAGTTCTGCTTCGTTGAAAAAAATTTAATTATAGGTCCGCAGTTTTTCGACACCAGGTCTTGCCGTAGTCTCTCTAAACTATATACCAGAACATGAAAAAGAAGTCCCTGAAAATATCTTACCACGAGGCCAGGATACGTTACGAAGATGTACGCTTTACAATATATATTATCATTAATTCTAAAGCGTGATGCTTTTCTCTTATTCATCAATAATCCGCGAAACAACTGAAAATGAGTTAATTGTAATCATGCGTTAGAAATATATGGACTTATCAAGAGACTACTATTTGAACTATGCTAAACACATCATCTTATAACAAGGCAATTATTCTCTGCATGGAATATTTGCACAAACTATTAGTGTAACCAAAAACCGACGCTGAAATAAAAAAAACCCCAAAAACCCAAGAATTGTAGTTTCAAAAAACTATCATAGATATTTTATTAAAAGAGTAGTCGTTATATATGTCGACATAAACAAGAGCGTGCGATTATTACTGCTATCGCCCTTTAAGGACGCTAGAAGTAAAACCCTTGTAATTCGACTTCGTCATCACGCTCTGAATAGGATTAATAGGCACACTTTCGCATACTGTTTATTGACAAAACGCCGATAACTATCCTGAAATTTAATGAAAAACATTCATCGAATTTTGTAAATACAAAGATAGGTGCTGATAATTCTATCTATACACAGGATATGATGACGTAGGTTGTACTGCTTTAATACATTTAATGAATACTTAGTGCTTCTCTTTTGATAGAACAATTGTCGTTCGACCAGAAGTTTTATACATTATTTTTAACATTGCGTGCGTGTTTATGAGACTGTTCAGTAAAAAATGATTGGAAACGTGCCAAAGCGAACACTACGTCCATAATTATGTCCAGTACAGAAATTACTATTTTAACCAAGAATCGAATGTAGATTAACTCAAACACTTGCTTTGGTTATTACATCAAATTTAATGTGATTGTTATAAAAAGATGTTATCGTTTTCATAAACAGATGAGAAATAAGCCCGTCTAAGGACGTTGAAGGAAACCCGATGGTGTTATTTAACTGTAATAATTGCCAACCCCGCTCTAAAATTAAATAGAGCTACCAATTCAAATAGGACCCTATCTCCGTACTAAATCTGTTAGTGTTACCAATTCTTCGAGAGGTCTTTTTATCATGGAAATGATAATTGAGGGGGCTAACTGATATATTAACAGAGACACCATATCGTACCGTATCTGAAATTGTACTATGTTTATTTTAAGTTTTAAATATTGCTTTCTCTTTTGCATAAACCCGGCTTGAAAATGAAATAATTGTAACTGCTGTATTTGGACTTTCAGTTTTAACTCGCAAAGGGGGAAAGGAAACTCGCCTAATTTTACCAAACTATTTAACCAAAAACCGATGTAGAAAACACACACTTATTTCAAAAATTCATGGATTTCATTAAAAATGTTACGTTTGTCATAAACAGATAAAGAAAAGAGCCCTCTAGGACGTTGATGTTAAAAACCCCTGTATTTCGAATTTCCCAACGCTCTAAAATTAATACTTCCCTTCAAAAGGCTCAAATCTCGTATTCTATTCCAGGAAAAAAAGGTCTGAAATTTTACCGCACCAAGATAGTACGTAAGAGTACCTTTAATTTTTTAATATAAAATGATGCTTCTCTTTTCACAATAAAACCGCTTGAAAATGAATTAATTGAACTTGCTTTTTCGACTTCTCAGTTTTTACTCACAAAGAAACTCGCAAATTCACAGACTATTTAACCAAAACCGAGCGTAGAAACACACACTGTTTCAAAATTCATGTATTTTAATAAAAATTTTATTGTTTGCATAACACATGCGAAAATTTGCCCTTTAAGGACGTAAAGTAAAACCCTTTATTTCAGATAAAAGCGTGGAGAATACCGAAATATATAGGTGGATGATGGGTCTTTGCTTCGACTTTACCGTCCTTAGAGGGCTTATTTTCTCATTCTGTTTATTGACAACGATAACATTTTTATAAATACATAAATTTTGAGAGTACAATATATGTCGAGTGATATTTCTTTCCTAAACGCTCCTATCAAATTGAGTATTTATTGGTACTATTCAAGAAGGCTCTAGTTACTCCTAAAAACTATAGCGCGATTATTAGTGAAAATTTTGAACAATAATTTCCTGTTTCTAGGGTTTAAAATAAACTTTAGCTACAACCGTATAGTATTAGTGCTTACCATCATTTAACAGTAATTTTTTCTAAGATTTTGCACAATGTTTACTTTTCATTGTTATTACCTCGGCAAGTTGACATAATTGTTTGAAATGAATAAACTAAAAACTAAATATTAATTAAAAGAAAGCAAAATTACAAAAATATATTGTATATACCAGTAAGCTACATCTGAGTTTTGGTCTTCCAACGTTTATTCAGGCTCGCCAAAGGAAAATTTGCAAAATGTTGCACTAGTAGTAAAATCTCATATCTTTTAATCCATATGGAATAAGTTAGAGAAGATGAGAGACCTCTTTCGAGGAATAGATTGAGAGACTATATGATTAACTATATCTACAACGTCTGTGATTCAGAGGAAATCAATTAACATTAAGGGGTTTGCATCTTCAAACTATTTATATTAGGAAATAGTGTGTTTACTCACGTGCGTTTTTATGGATCACTAACAACAGGCATAACGAGGAGGAGGGGAAAAAGCGCGATAACTTTTTTAAATAAAAATAAGACTCGATTGATGAATTATGATGATTACAATGTGAAACCCCTTTATGTTTTGCTTTCGTACCCATCAGGTGTTTGGTTAAATAGGTGTAGTGAAATTGCCAAATCCAGTAAAAGTAAACCAACGCAAGCAAAAAGGATTTCCAACTTCCCCTAACGCTTAATATTAAGTTAGTCCAGATCTCAAAAAGGCAATCTATCTCCAACCAATCAAAAAAAAAACGTAGTTGCGGCGAAAAAAAATTTTAAATGATAATTACAACTGTACTAGTTGTTATAGAATTTTACACACTTCAGATAAAATAACGGATTACCCAGAGTACGTTAACTGTAGATGGTTACTTAATAATTGAATTATTATAAATATGCTTCTCTTTTATAATAACCGGCTTGAAAATGAAATAATTGTAACTGCTGTTTGGACTTTCAGTTTTAACTCGCAAAGGAAACTCGCAAATTTCACAAACTATTTACCAAAAACCGATGTAGAAACACACACTTGTTTCAAAATTATGTATTTTATAAAAAAATGTTATCGTTTGTCATAAACAGATGAGAAATAAGCCCTCTAAGACGTGAAATGAAACCCTGTTATTTCGAATTCCCACGCTCTAAAATTAATAGTCCAATTTCAAAGCTCTATCTCCTAAATATTCCAGATAAAAAGCTGAAATTTACACACCAGATAGTACGTAGTGTACTCTTTAATATAGTTATAAATAATGCTTCTCTTTTGATAATAACCGGCTTGAAAAAAAATGAAATAATAACTGCTGTTTGGACTTTCAGTTTTTAACTACAAAGAAACTCGCAAATTTCACAAACTATAACCAAAAACCGATGTAGAAACACACACTTGTTTCAAAATTTCATGTATTTTATTAAAAATGTTATCGTTTGTCATAAACAGATGGGAAATGCCTTTTAAGGACGTAGAAGAAACCCTGTATTTCGAATTCTAACGCTCTAAAATTAATAGTTCAATTCAAAGGCTCTATCTCCAAACTATTCCAGATAAATGATGAAATTTTACAGATAGTATCTAGTGTACTCTTAATTAAGTTATAAATATGTCTTCTCTTTTGATAATAACCGGCTTGAAAATGAAATAATTGTAACTGCTGTTTGGACTTTCAGTTTTAACTCGCAAAGGAAACTCGCAAATTTCACAAATATTTAACCAAAAACCGATGTAGAAACACACACTTGTTTCAAAATTCACAGTATTTATTAAAATGTTATCGTTTGTCTAAACAGATGGAAATTAAGCCTTAAGGACGTAGAAGGAAACCCCTGTATTTCGAATTTCTAACGCTCTTAAAATTAATAGTCCAATTCAAAAGGCTCTATCTCTAAACTAATTCCAGATAAAATGCGAAATTTACACACCAGAACGTAGTGACTCTTAAAAAGTTATAAATATGCTCTCTTTTGATAATAACCGGCTTGAAAATGAAATAATTGTAACTGCTGTTTGGACTTTCAGTTTTAACTCGCAAAGGAAACTCGCAAATTTCACAAACTATTTAACCAAAAACCGATGTAGAACACACACTTGTTCAAAATTCATGTATTTTATTAAAAATGTTATCGTTTGTCATAAACAGATGGGAAATAAGCCTTTTAAGGACGAGAAGGAAACCCCTGTATTTCGAATTCTAACGCTCTAAAATTAATAGTCCAATTCAAAAGGCCTATCTCCTAAACTATTCCAGATAAAATGCTGAATTTACACTCCAGATAGTACGTAGAGTACTCTTTAATTAATTATAAATAATGCTTCTCTTTTGATAATAACCGGCTTGAAAATGAAATTAATTGTAACTGCTGTTGGACTTTCTAGTTTTAAACTCCAAAGGAAACTTCGCAAATTTCACAAATATTTAACCAAAAACCGACGTAGAAACACACACTTGTTTTAAAATTCATGTATTTTATTAAAAATTATATCGTTTGTCATAAACAGATGGGAAATAAGCCCTTTAAGGACGTAGAAGTAAACCACCTGTATTTCGAATTCTCAACGCTCTAAAATTAATATTCCAATTCGAAAGGCTCTATCTCCAAAACTATTCCAGATCAAATGCTGAAATTTACACACCAGATAGTACGGAGTGTACTCTTTAATTATGTTATAAATATTGCTTCTCTTTTGATAATAACCGGCTTGAAAATAAAATAATTGTAACTGCTGTATTGGACTTTCAGTTTTAACTCGCAAAGGAAACTCGAAAATTTCACAAACTATTTAACCAAAAACCGATGTAGAAAAACACACACGTTTCAAAATTCATGTATTTTATTAAAAATATTATCGTTTGTCATAAACAGATGAGAAATAAGCTTTGTAAGGACGTTGAAGTGAAACCCTTGTATTTCGAATTCTCAACGCTCTAAAATTAATAGTCCAATTCAAAAGGCTCTATCTCCTTATCTTTTACAGATAAATAGCTGAAGTTTACACACCAGTTAGTACGTACTATATTATTTTATTTACGTTTTAAAGGATGCTTCTCTCTAATTAGTTCCTTTACTGTGAGTTTTTGGTCTTCTTGTGGTATCTGTATAGCCTGTGTGAAGGTGCTTGCTTCTTTATAAACAATTTCTTACAGTTATTAATTTTGGAGCCATTTATTTGATAAATATAAATGTGGTCTAACAGAATAATAGCTATACTTTTGTGATTCTCCCATAAAATTAAGTTTACGAATTTTTTAAAATATGTTTAGTTAAATGCAATGTTGGAGATAAGCGTTGGGGCATTTGAAACCAACTGGTCTGCGTATTTAATTTAAACAATCTTTTATTTTAACAATTTGATATTCATGGAAAAACTTGTGAAGAAATTCTGAATTTCGTTGGTTAGTTCTATAGTGGGTTTTTTATTTTTTTTTGATAGAACTTCATATAGCGTGTGTAAAATTTTGCGCTTATTTTTTAACAATTGCATACAGTTTTTAACTCTTTAGCTAATTAATCAATAAATGTAAAGAGATACTAACAATATGGGATTAGTAATTTAGGAGTTCGCCGGTAATGTAATGGACCACGCGACACAATTTTTGCTGTGCCGCTGTGAATCTCACTATCATAGGGGAGGAGCTGCCGTCACAATGGAGGTTCGACGGTTGTTTCCAGATACGAGGAGCACGCGCTAAATTTATTAGGGAGGGCGCCAAGAGCATGTCTACCTCTGATCTGGGTACCGGCCATGAGACACCTGCAGGGATGTGCGCCCTGGGTCGAATGGATTGCATTTGCTTACTAGCTACTAAATAATGCACATTTTTCTTGTGTGGCCACCCGATCAAAATGGCGGCGACACGTTTATTGGTATAGTAAGTCCTCTTTTACATAATATACCCTTTAGGGCTTTACTCTGGCTATTAAGTAGTTGAAAGTTAACACTTACGGGAATGGATGAATTAATTTCTTGTACGTCACTCCGAAGGATACACGTCAGATGTAGGCCGGTGGCAGCAGATGACCCGTTGGAGAACCATGGACATCTGTAGTCGGCAGGAACACGTCGCCTGCTGGGCAGGAGATCTTCCACGGCCGTCCGCGGGATCAGAACAGCGACTTTCGATGCGCAGGTCACAGGTCGTCATACGTCGCCTGGACCCCGTATTATGTTTGGCAGCCGGATATTTAGGCTGCACACCCTGTTGTGTACTTTGTGGGTGTTAAGCTAACCGTTCTAGACCGGCATCCGGACTGCATTCCGATGCGGGAAGATAATGGCTGAAGACTATCGACAGCTTCCGTATAGCTATAATCGTCGTTGAATCTCGAAGAGAGAAGCCAACCTCTCTGAGCCAACCGCTCGCCTCAACAGTAAGTGTGGCCACCTTCTAGCGCCTTGTACTCCTGCGATTTTCCGTCCCCACCCCTCTCGAAAAGTGCCCGACCTATCACGTCGCGAAGCTTCCCATGGGCTAGTCTTCATTGGCATGTGGTTTATAGTCGCTTAGTTATTTATGGTGGGTTGTTGTCGCCTCTTAATGTAACAGTTTTGGTTGTCCGTCACCTACTGCTATACAAAGGGATGCAATGGTGCCTTTCGGGGACGGACGCTGGCTGTGAAATTCTCGGTTCGTGGCGCGCACGCAGCTGCGCGTGGCGAATGTGCAAAGATGCACTCTTTGCCTAGAAATATGTTGATTCAGCGTGACGCGAGGGTCCAGCTGTGCAGTGAGTCTGAATGACTCATTGCAGTAATATGCAGTTTTAAAATTTTTTCCATAACTTTCTTACATAAATTTTGTTTTGTGGATATTTTAAAATTATTTAAACAATTACGTTTTAATATAATGGCAAAATGGAGTAATTAAATAGTTATTAATTTGTTTATTCTAGTAAATATTTTCTGATACTTTCTGTGTTATTTGGTTTTGTGGGTAGCTAGCTTCAGGTTGAAGCTAGCTGACCCTTTATTTTTAAAAGAATGGCTGGCGTAATTAATTTCAAATTATGATAATTAATGAGTAATTAATTAGTAAACTATGGCATGTAGTATTTTGTGGTCCGCTATAGGTGGCTAGCCAGCTTGAGAGAGGTTCTTTCCGCACCTGGTGGAGCGCGAAACGCGGGCGGCGCCCTTACCTCCCCTCTCCCCCGACACGTTCAAAACACACACTCGTTTTGAAATCCCGTCGTTTCAGCAAACTAGCAGAATGGGGCGTTTCAGACGCTTTAAACTGTTTGAAAGGCATTCTCAGGCGTAGAACGTGATTGAATGATTCCGGGTGCGACAACTGTTAAGACCATTAGTCTCGTAAGTATAGTACATGTTTTTTGTCGGGTAGTGGCGGTTATCTTTTGACGCTAAATGGCGAGACTAACCGTCGGCTAGCGAGCTTTTTCTCAACTAGGTATCCTCCTCCAGCGGGAACCACCTCAACTGGGACAAGATCTAACCTCGCGACTGGTGTCTCGGCACGTGTGGTAGTATAGTGCATGTAAGGTGGGTGTAAGTAAGGGGTGAGGATAAGAGAAGGAAGAGGAAGGAATGATCGCGCGCGGTCCGTGACCCGTTTGTTACTGTACTGCTCTGGCATTCGCCTGGTATTGGTCGGAGAAACCACGGAAAACTACCGATCAGAACAGCCGGCCGATAGAATTCTCCTCCAGCCAGCGACTGAATTCGACTTAGATGACAAGCTATTGTCGAAAATCCTGCCATTCGCTTTGGCTGGCCTAAAAAACGGAAAAAAGCACGTTTTTGGAGAAATTTCTAAAAATCTTCGTGATTGATCGTCAAACAAATCATCTTTCCACCAGGAAACCGAGACGCGCCAATGACACTGAATGTTGGTGGACGAGAAGGGCGAATGATGTAGTGAATTGTGAGTGATACGATGGTCACATGAACTGGGGGACGCGAGTTACTCTGTTTCTGCAGAAAGACCTTCGTAAACAAAATGCTATATACTAAGCTGATAGTCTCAGAACGCTGTGCCTTTACTACAATATACCACTGAAAATGCAGTGGTAATTTTATACGATGCGATACAACTACTATTAATATTTTTTTTGTGTACAAATGCCGTTATAAAGTCTCTAATGATCGAGTAGTGAGAAAATAGCTCAAGAATGTGGGGCTGTGAGCTTTTCGCCACCACTCGATTATTATAACGTCCTTGGTGCATAATTAACTAACATTCCGTCGACTGGACATGGATAAAACTAGACATTTACTCAAAACTCTTTGCAGTTTTGCCTCCATCCGATTTCCTTCGCCACGACCACAGAGGGTATTTAGGTTCATTTTTACAGGCGCAATTTATCCTTAGCAACCCCAATCAGACATGTGGGGCTTCTGCTCCGGCCCTCGAAAACATGAAAATCTTGGGCGGCGGGGCTGGCGTGAGGAACGAGCGCGCGTTTGTTACTGGTATCTGCCCGGGCGGTCGATGCATCTGGAGCCCGCAGAGCAACATGTTACTGCGCGCTACGTGACGGAGTTATGAATTGGCCTGCCCTCCTGTTAACGCCGCGCGCGTCGCGCAAGCGCCGACCGCTCCTTCCGAAAAAGAATGGGACTCGGTGCGCCGTAATAAAGCCCGAGCAATGAAGAATCGCAACAATGCGTCACGCGTTATTTGATCATACCAAGAAGCGACGCGGAGCATACGTCATTGTAATGGTCGTTCCGTGTTGTATGGCGCGGAAGTTACAATCGACTGATACAACGTGATTCATGACTGTGTCTCTGGGAAAACGGCCTGTTTCTGATGGACAGGACATTGCAGGATGAACTGGGGCAACGATGGGTTGTTTTGCACGACAACAGAATCTGACCATTGATTTGAATCATCACTCACAATAGGCAATTTTTCAAAGAACGGGTCTCACTTACTCGATAGAAACGCGTAAACGTCTTTCTCTGTACTAAATGAGGGTAATATTGAATTGAAATTTTTATAAAATATTTTCCAAGATAAGATAGTTGATTCCCTGTGTTTTATCACCTATATTTTCTTTTTTGTTCTAAAAATCAAGAAAAAACAAACGATATTTAATCGTTTTCTTCTATTGAGTAACCATTGGAAGGTGAAAGTTTGAAAAAGAGCATGAGATGTTCATGTTATTACATTACTTTTATTTGATATCAATTATTTATTAACTAGGGTGAACATGATTAGCCTGAAAATCAGTGATGTTTCACTAAGACTCGTCTCTGAACACATTGTTTTAATTAAAAGTTGTTATATTTCATAGATTTAAATATGTTATTTTTTCACAAATAAGTTAGAACAAATATTTACATCGTAATTATTTTTTAAAACGTGCCCTAGTTTCACCAGAAAGCAGATGATACAAATTTTTTTCAGAAGAAACGTAATACAGTCGACTACGGTTATAATAACATCTGAAACAGTCAACTTTCTGTTATAGTGTACTTAAGTCACTGGTTCCGTTTCTATTACAAATATCATTACGAATAAGCATAAGAAGATTCCATTATTGTGAATCTGAACCTCGACTATAGTGAATGTATGCAATACAACGTCCTGGAAATTAATTTCCCCCTGTAAAAGAACATATCTTCTCAGTGCCTAAAATTCCAATACCAGGCACTCTAAAAATATCGTCGGCCAAAGATCAGAATCGAAGAAGTCTCCCCTGAGGTGAAGGAAGGAGACCTGGAATGGACACCTCACTGATGACTTTATGCCACTCAGTTTCACAGCAGAAACAGAGGCCGTGTCCTGCCCGGGCTACACCTGGCGGTGGCGACGCGCGATTGTTAGAATTTCTTTCAAGCTTGATGTTATCTTCCGCGGGTCAATGCGCGTTGTGTTCTACATAGACGATGGGTGACTGCTGTAGTCCCACTTTCTGGCGATACCCCCATGCCGCGCAGAAAAGCGATCAGTTTTATTAGCCGCTTGCGCCATCCCGCTGCCAAAACATCTTGTATGTTATTACGAGTAAAAGGGCCTTCGGAGGGTGGAACAGTGGAAGAGGCATTAAGGATGTCAAGACTGCATTACGATATTTAGAGACAGTAGACAATGCAGAATCAAGTATGGAGAGAGCACGAACCCAGAGAAGGATCTAGAGAAATCACTAATGAAAAATGCACGAAGCAAACGGTTCAAAATAATTGACTTTTATGGGAAAATAAAGCCATTGAAATTTTTTGTTCATGCTGTTAGTGTATTTTGCTGTATCTCTATACTAATTTTCTCTTTAAGCTTGAAACGTATATTATTAAAAATGTATATAAGCTTTGGGTAGTCACTTTTTAGATTTAGAGTTAAACAAGCTAGTTAACATTTAAAGTTATACAAGTTGCCGTGCCCTTGTAACGAAAAAGTGGATAAATCCTGTTTCTACATGTAGTAATAAATTTCTTGCTCTTGCACTTTGGGTAGACAAAATCCATGTATATCAAGTCCGTAATACCGAAAAGGCGATTGATGCAAAACCTATGCCTGTCCGCCTGTGGTCAAAGATAACTTCACTCATTTCATCAATTTTAATATAATTTTAATGATACTTCAAATAATATTTACGAGATGCAACAAACGTTCTGCATTGAATTCGTAAGTATCCTATTGCAATTCTTCGTTGAGAAATTGTAATGTCAGCTGTTGAATGTGACGCACATCAGCACCATTGTCGGTTCAGCCGGTATCGTGATAATTAAAGACAGAGATTTCCTGGTAAAGAACAGTCCAATACATAAGTTTAAAAGCTGAGTTCACTTGAACGAATAGAAAAATTCTCGATTAGATCAGTAATGTAAAGTAGCGTAGCCATGGTGGAAATTCGTAACGAAATGACTGCGCACCCGCCGGTTAAATGTTTATGTGGCTCCCCTTTATAAAAAATTACATCAAACAAGTAGTGTTAGTGCATTAATTAATATAAATATCACCTAATCTTAGTATAGGGGACTCTAAGTATTATGTAGACTATACAGGACGCTTAGAACCTTTTGCGTGCTTTTAAATGGATGCAAATGCTTAATAAGCAAACCTAATGACGTGACCTGGAAAATCGACGACTAATTCAAATTTCATTACGTGTACAATAACTTTCGAATTACTCTGCAAAACGTAAGTAAACATAATTGTAAGTAAACTACAAATCTTTCAAACTTATAACTTCGTACTTGATATTACTAAGGCTATGCCTATGCCTATGCCTTTCACCTGGGTCCGCCCGAACTGCGGGCCTTGACGGGCTTCAACATTACGTCACTGACAAAGTATTGAAAGCTTCAATTGTTCACCCGAACTGTTTTTGATCTCATTTGAGGCATTTTAGAAACATTTTATTGATCATTTTTGGCGATGTTATACATCAACAAAGTCCGTCCTCTAGGCATAACCATTGTGATATCAAGTACAAATTTATTAGTTTGAAAAATTTTTAGTTTACTTACGATTATGTTTACTTACGTTTTGCAGTGATTCGAAAGTTATTGTACACGTAATGAAATTAGAGTTAGTCGCCGATTTTCCCGGCCTTGTCACTAGGTTTGCTTATTAAGCATTTGCCTCTTAAAAGCACGCGAAAGGTTCTAAGCGTCCTGTATTGTCTACATAATATTTAGAGTAACTGCTCCATACTAAGATTCACGAGACCGGACAGACATGACGAAAACCGGGCATCAGGCGACCACCCCACGAATACGAGTCTATTGCTGACAGGATGTGTATGCCGGCCAGTGGGGCTGGCGCTGGGTGGCATCCAAAGGCGCCGAGGCGCGGGCGCGCGGCGAGTGCCGGGGAGGGGGGCGGTGCCTGCCTGGCGGCTGCTCCGCGCTGGGCCGCGTGGCTGCGCATCGCGTCGCGTCGCGCCGCGTGGCGTGGCGTTGCATGGCCGGGCCCGCGCCCAAAGTGCCCGCCCCTTCCCCCGCCCCTCCCCCCCCGCCCGCAGGCCGCGGCCCGACCGCTCGCGCGCCTGCGAGCCTTGGCGCGGGAACGCTGCGCAGATACAGGCAGAATGAAGCCCCGAAGGACGGCCCGCGCAGCGGAGGGGGAGGGGGGCGGGGCGGAGCGCGCCGCAGCGCCCGCGGGCGCGGGCTGTGCGAGTGCGGGCCGCGTCCCACGGCCGCGCGCCGCCGCAGCCGCCGCACTGCTTCCCGCCCGCCTTCACTCGCGTCAATCCCCCCTTCCACCGGGGAAGGAATAGATCGACTGCATCCCGTGTCGTTCATCCAGTGTATCAGAAGGAATAAACATTTTTTTGTTAATTTCTATTCATGAGACTAGTCCGACTGCATCCCGCGATCAGTTTTCCCTGGCCTTCGCTTCCCAACTAATCCCCTTTCACCTTTCGTTAGCTGAGAAGGCATAGCTCGACTGCATCCCGTGTCGTCCGTCAGGTTTATCGGAAGGAATAATAAACATTTTTGTTAATTTCTATTCATAAGAATAGCCCGACTGCATCCCGCGATCAGTTTTCCCTGGCCTTCGCTTCTCAACTAATCCCCTTTCACCTTTCGTTACCTGAGAAAGCATAGCCCGACTGCATCCCGTGTGGTCCATCAGGTTTATCGGAAGGAACAATAAACATTTTTTGTTAATTTCTATTCTTAAGAATAGCTCGACTGCCTCCCGCGCTCAATTTTCCCTGACCTTCGCTTCCCAACTAATCCCCTTTCACCTTTCGTTACCTGAGAAGGCATAAACCGATTGCATCCCGTGTCGTTCATCCGGTATATCCGAAGGAATAATAAACCTTTTTGTTAAATTCTATTCATAAGAATCGCCCTACTGAATCCCGCCTCGACTGCGGTCCGTGCTCCGTTCATTAAGGCTCATTTGCCATGCAAACAAGCATGGCGTTAACATAACAATTAGGACTAAGTCCATAAGCGGACTCATTCACAATGCGTTCGCATAAGCAAAACACTTAGACGTTAACTTAAAAGCTTGCAAGCTTCAACCTTCTGTGCTTATGCTTAAGAAATGAGCCAATCACAGTACGTTGACTCACAATCGAGAATCGAAATAGGAGTGAAGTGAAGTCGATAGACGATAACACTATATGGGCCATGGACACAGACGGTACCTCGAAATCGATTCTCACATCCAACCACTAGTAATTTAGAATGTTTCACAGCCAATAGAAATACTTATTTTGCTTACGTTTATGTTAGACATTGTGAATACTTCAGTGTATCACATATGTTAATGCTTACGTCTATGCGTTATGCTTATGTTTACGTTTTCATTGTGAATTGGTCTTTAGGGTACTACTCCAGCATTCGCCGGGTGTTGATAGGAGAAACCGCAGAAAACTGCCGATCAGAGCATTCGAGAATTCTCCTCCAGACAGCGACTGAATTCAATCTAGCTTACAAGCTAGTGTCGAAACTTCTGCCACAGAAACTGTAACTCCAGAACTTCAGCTCAGAGGCACTGCAGTGACATCAGTTAATGCCATGAGTCACCTCTACCCCCTCTTCTCTGTCTCCCTCTCTCTAATATTTTGCGACCCTTATTATAATATGTTTTATTCTTGAATTCATAGATTATACAATGATGCAGGTTGCTATGACTGACAGAAAGCTTGATTTAGAAACTTAAAAAGTGTTGTTATCCAATTTCGATAACTGTATTTAAATCTTTGTTTTTTCCAAACGTTGATTTTTCTTCAAGGATGGATGATTAAATTAATTTAACAATTAAAACAAATGTTATTTACCTCTCCGAAAAGTATAACTTAAATCGTCATTTGTTGCTGCAAACACGAGCCCCTTGCTTCGTTAATCGGCAGATCCTTCCTCAGATCTCGGCCGTGGAATATTTAGACCATCCCCCGCAGCTGGGACTGATACGAACTAATGGGGGAGAATTCTCGAGGCAGGATGAACTGAGAAATCGTTTCCGTGGCTCCCTCGGATCAATTTCAGGCGAATGCTTTTGCGCTATTCTAAGAAATGGTATCTGGATTGCCTGCGAACCGGTGCTCTCTCATGCCTCCCCCACCCTTGACCTCGTCTGCATCCACCTGCTCTCCCTCGTATCGCTGCTCTCTGCCTTCGAAGAAGTTAAGGTGGAACGTTTCCAATTGTATTCCTCCTCAGATGTAATAGTCAGGAGATTCCCTTTAAGTAGCACGAATTCGCTAGTTCCCGACGGCTAGAACTGGCAAGAGCCGTTTTATAATAAAAACAATACCCACGTGGATCCATCAAGGTTGTAAGTGCAGAGATGTCTTACTGAATATTTTTATATGTGTATCACTAATTATTTGACACAAATTTAGAATTTTATATTTCATTTTAGACATTCCATTTTTGCTTCTTTTCAACGACTAATTAATCAAATTTGTAGCTAATAGATAAGTGTGAAATTATTTTCTCATTGTTCTATTTTCCACTAAAACTTGTCAATGAGTTCTCTCCGTAACCATCGTAATAAAATCAAGCGAGAAAAAATACTTTTAAACACTTTTATGATACATTTTAAGGTAAAATATATTTTTGACGACAAGTTGCAATAGAACAAAATACAAGTAAAGAAGAATCTACGTAGTAAGAAAAGCAACAGACGAGGATTCTATTCACCTGCCAAGTTGGAACTGCGGACAGGATTTCGCGTCTGTGCGCGCCCTTCGTTTCAACACGGGCCCTCAGCCCTCCCTCGCAGCCGGAAGTGACGCTTTGGCTGCCGGTCAACGGAGCTCGCGCCGGAAGTGAAATCGAGGAGCGAGCACAACCCAGCGACGCCCGCGCCCGCCGCCCGGCTTTTCCTCCGCCGCTGATCAAATTAGGCGACCGCGGCGCGGCGCGGCAGCCAAAGGAGAGAAAAAAAACAACAAAAAACAACAACAGCTATTGTGTTTCCCGCGGAATCGCGCCAAAGGGCGAGAATAAAAAGGTTTCACTGCCTCGAAAGGGAACGTTTATTCAATTAGTTGTACGGTATGTCACTTGATATTAGATCACGTCTTACCTGATTGTTCTGTTGGCCACTTTGCAGTTGTTTTTAATATACGCTGACAAAGGGCGGAGATTTCTGCGCGCTTTGAAGAGGATGTGCTGTTTGAGCGAGAAAGACCAGATCGATGACGAAACCAAGAAAAGAGTGCAGTTCTTTTATTGAGTGAAACGTGACTCCTGGTTACCAAAGTAACAAATGTGGATTCCGAGACCACTTTGTATAAAAATTGCTTGATCTCAATGTTGATGGACCTTTTTAAAACGCCCAAGAAAGACTGTTATTCATATTTGTCTTCACCCCTTTTTCAATTCGAAAATTATGCATGGCTTGTAATGAATATTCGAAAATCATGCGCTTTTATTTTAATGATTTTGATGTAACTTCTTAGGCTTATTTTCTCCTTCTTTAGATATGTTTTCGTATCCGCTTTTTTCACTAGCGAATTTTCGTGATGTGGCCTACTTTCCCGCACACAAAGCAATTTATTTCCCAAACCTTTTTGCCTTACACACAATTGCTTCCTTGTTCACATTCGTTGAGCACAGTTTTTTTCGTGTCTTAACAAGCATTGAATCAAAATCGTGGTCTGAATTACGATCAGTACTTAATTCGCTATAGTTGTTTGGTAAGCCGTCAATGATTATTTGCACCAGTTCCCGTTCTTCAATTTTCGCCCCTAGTTTATTTATTTCGTACGATAAGCCTCTCGCTCTTGTTTGAAAGTCGATTGTTTCGTTCCCCAGGTTTTCTATTCTCACCAATTTTGCCTTTAACGATATAAATCTATGAATGTGAATTCCCTCGTGTCTTTTGTTCGAACAGTTCCCACTCTTCACCCGTTTTATCCTGCACGCCAGTTAGAGTTCAAATTATCATCCTGACCACCTCATCATTTTTGTATGTCCTCTCTCGACTTTCATCTACTTCATTTCCAGGGATTGTCTTCGAGCTCGTTTAACATAATATCTTCATAAAGGTGTTTGGATTTAATTAGAGCGCTCATTTTTATATACTCCATAGCCTACAATTAATATTTGTTAACAACTCGTTTCTTCCGAAGAACCTATTTGTTCCTTCAGCTATGATCTTGTTTTGAAATACGCTTTGGCCACATTGTGTTGGATTACAAGATCAGTTTTTTGGATTAAGAATACACAGTAGCTCGGTTCGAATTAATAGATAAACGTTTCCAGAGGAAAGATACACCGCTATATTTCGGACAGACTTCATAATTACAATCAACACTTCTTTGATTTTTCAATAACACATTAACGTGTCACACGAAATCTATCTCTTGACATTGTCTCCAACAATTATAGCAGAATTACTCTAAGAAGGGACCACTTTGACAGGTCGGGAAGCCAAACGAATGTCAAGCAACGCGATGACATTGCATGAGATAGTAATGCAGCCATTAACAAACGAGCTAACTGTAAACAAACGCACTGACATGCGGGCATGGACATAGCCTGCAGTTATGTTGACAGCAGATGCTAATCAGTAGCTGTCAAGGCAATTCCTTCTTTCAGTAATCTCTCTACAACAAAGTTTTTATGTATGTACTTGCCGCGACAGCCCTTGAACGGGTCCAGGCCTACCGGCGACGTACCTGCCTCGCGGCCATGGGTTAAAGGGGGTACGTGTGGTTTGAGCACATAGACATCCCCCCGCCGTATTTAGGTCTTCTCAACCTGAGAAGTGAATTTCCTCATCGTCACACTCAGACATTGCAAGGAAAACGCACACTATTGCCTTGGCTCGACCGGGAATCGAACCCGGGGCCGCCTAGTGGAAAGCGAGCACGCTTACCAAGAGCTAGCCACGAGCCCGCAACCACGTTTTGCCATATGTGTAAACGTTACCATTCGTTACCAAACGCTACCATTCGTGTGCAAAGAGTGGCAGTAGAAAGTAGCCGCCTGCCGCGAGATGCGAGCGGCAATTGTGAGAACCTTGCGCGCGCGCGCGGCGCGTGAATCGAAGGCCCCGCGTGAAGCAGCCGGTGGGGGCGGGGGGCGGGGGGAGCGGAGCGGCTGCGCGCTGTCCGCGGAGGGGGTCGCGCGCCAAGGCCACCGCCCGCCGCACCTCCTCGCCCGTGCTGGGCGCCGCGCGCCGGGCGGCAGAACGCGCCCGCGCCGACAGGCCGCCGAACACGCGGCGCCACGCCGCCGCCCCCGAAACACCCGCCCGCCCCCGTCGCCCAAATCTCCCCCGAGCAGCCTCGGGCGCGGCTGCGGTGGCGAGCCGCCCACCCGCACGCGCCGCGCCACCCTTCTTCGGATCGCGCCCCCCCGCCCCCCCCGCGCCCCCTGCGTCCCCCTCGCTGTCGGGCGCTTTCCTTCCTTTCGTCGCCACAATGCTAAATCGCCAACCAAACGTCGAGGCGGGAAATGAAATTAAAACATCAAAGAAAATGCTCCAAAACACGTTTCTCATTATGGATACAGTAGAACCTCGTTAACTCTTGACTTTTTTTTAACCCGGGCGTGCGGACAACTCGGACCAGTTTTGAAAAAAAAATGTTTAGCCTACACAGTAAATAAAGATCTGTTTTACACGCGATAAATCCTTATTCTCAGTAGCTATGTTGCTGGAATTCTCTTACCAGCGAGAGAGTTCGTTTCCCTGACCCCACCTACCTCCTTCCTCTCCCACGCCTCTCACCCGCAGAGGGGTAAGTGGGAGGGAGAAGTAGCCATGGGGATACCCTAGACATTCTCAGAGCCACCGACTAGTTCGAACTGATGTATATTGTGAACAGTGAAAATACGTATTATATTCTGTTTTTAGGTGAAAGTGTGCTGTTTGTAATGTTTAAACTTCACTAAAAATTAGATTGGTACGTCCATGCTCGTTCTTGTATCGTTGATCTCTCATTCTGTGGATGACCCGGATTTTTGTTATCTTCGATCGGTCCTGACCCCAGTTGATAAGTGCTAACGAAGTTCTACTGTACATGTATTTTTACTATGATATACCAGTATCTTACTTGTTGCAGGGACATTTGACATTGGTTGGGATTTACAAAACAAAATAAAACTATTTGAGTTACAACAGCACATATTCTCACATTATTTACACCATTGGCAATTTTCGAAAATTTAGCATGTTAAACGAAAATTAAACCTGCGTCATTTTTAAGCGTCCTTTATGCAATGCGAGGAAAACATTTGCAACCTTTTTTAGGAAAAGATTACAAATGTTTTATTGTGGCTTCATGTAAAGTACCTCTCATAATCAAAATATCCGATTCACTCACAGCGTCCAGATGAATCAGGGAATATCAGTATTCGGGAGGAAATGATTTTCATTACATAACGTGTCAGAGGAAGTAATTTGCTACATGCAAGAAGTAGATGTATCAACATTTTCGATACCACGACTCTGAAATATGAGTTTTTTTCTCCCTCGAAAAATCGCGGTTTTGGTCACAGCAAAACGATATTTACTTCTTTACTAAGTAATCACAGTCAGGCGAGGAACTACAATTCGCTCTTTCATATCTGTACTCATTGTGTGTTAATCCAACGTTTTAATAACGGAGATATCTTGATGCGTTGTTTGCTATTCGCCGATTGGTGCTCGCCCCCGAGTGAGAGAACAGCTGTTCGTAGAACTCTCGCCACTCGTAGAAAACCAAATATAGGGAGCCACCTTAAAAAACCGGTCAAGTCGACTATTTCATTTTTTGAACATTGGCCTTAAATCTTTCGAAATCAGACGTGAATTATTGCACCGGCAGACTAACCACATACTCGGAACCTGGTTAGAAATTTCCCAAAGATTTGTTGAACAACCATCTATAAAAAGTCATGTATGTATAAATATTTGCATACCAAAGACACCAATTGCAATTAATGTTGATTTACACATTGATTTTTATTGCATGTACTTAATATTATTAGTCTCCGTACTTTTTGCGTGAATAGGTCGCCTTGAGGTGTAAATCCAACATTGGCTTTAATAGAAGCGTTAAAAATGTTTACAAAATTAGCAAACATTTGAATTACTAAAAATTCATTACATTTCCTTAGAAAACATTCAAACCTGTAGAAACATTTAAAACAATGCTATTTTAAAATTTAAAATGCAATCTATTTCTGAGCAGCTTCTCTCAAAGCAGCTCTTCTTTATTTTCCTTAAAGCACAAGTAATATTTCCATCTGTCTCGTCAATTTCTTAATGCCTCTGGAATGATTTACAGACAGTTTACATACCTTTAAAACACATGAAACACTTCTGCCGTGTCCTACTTTCTGCATAATGTATTATTCAAATTGCCAGTTACCTATTGATTATGTGATGAACGTCCTATTGTCTCTATTTTTCGCCAATGCCATTTGAAAACAAAACAAGCAAAAAATAAAATAAAACATGAAGCAAACTTGAGGTAACGAGAAAAGTTTGAAAGATGAGTAGGGGAAAGATTGTCTACGAGAGAAAGAGCAGAGAAAGAGGAAAAATGTCAACTAGAAAATACAAATTTCCCTTTCAAAAAGGGAACTCTAATCGTTCAATTCAATGGAAATTCGCAGGGGACACGGAAGGCAAGGAAGTTACTTGGAACCGTCTGGAAACGTTCTTCCCTATTCGATTGATTATTCCGCGTTTCCACATGTGTAAAAGACCACGACTATCATTCTCTTAAGTATAGTGTATTATATCCCGGGAAGTGGCGGTGTTCCTCCCCCACTTGATTGTGAGAGTGAAAGAAAGAGAAAGAAAGATAGAAAGAAGGAAGAAAGAAAAATCTACAGCCGTTAGCAGTGTAATTGCAACAAGCAGGAATGAAAAAGCAAATTAATTTCTTAAGTGTTTTAAAAAATATTTAAAAAATACCATGATCTTTACAAAAGAATCTCTCTTTGAGATCTTTTTTCGCCCATCATCTCTTTGTTCACACATAATTTCTACGACTACGAATCGTTTTTTTGGTTCTTTCAGTTTATTAAAACCAAGGATGTGGACCGATTTGGGTTTCGGTTCTAGTACACGGTCCAAAACTCCGCCATGCAAATCTGTCCAGGCCGCTACAGCGAACTATTTTCATCGAAGAATTTCGGTCGAGGGAAAAAGACTCTTGTGGTCAGAAACTCCGCGGTACAAAAAAGGCCACACCGCTACAGCGGACCGTTTTCCTAGAAGAGTTTCGGTACGACGAAAAGCATCTCAGGGATGTGAACCGGAACTCCGCAGTGCAAATCACTACAAACCGCTAGCGCAGATCGTTTCGGTCCGGAAAATGTCATCTAAAGGCTTTGGACGGAAACTATGCCGTCCAAAACGATTCAGGTTGTTGCAGCGGACCGATAACTGAAAGAGATTCGGTCCGAGAAAGTGTCTCTCAGGGATGTGGGTTGAAACTCCGCGTTATAAACACTCCAGACCACTGCAGCGAACCGTTTTACTTAAACAGGTTCCGTCCGTGAAAAAGTCTCTGAATTTGGTATTTCCATTTTACTCTTCTTTCACTTCGTTTCTGCAAAGATATGCTACCATTAGTATCGATGTCGCCGATTTTCTTAGATATCTGTGATGTTCTCATTACTTTCTCGCGTACTATACATAGTAGAGAGAAAGTTATGTATTGCTGTGTCGAGAATACTTTGAGGTTTTGGCTGTGAAATCAGTTTAGTATGTTTTCGATGCCAAAAAATTGATAATTCTTGTTCCTATGTGTGGTAACACAATGCCAAAACACAGTCAAAAATCCACGTTTTGTGTGTGCTGGATCCCGAAAATGGATTTACACTAAACGACTGTATGTCCATCCATATATAGAGAACGCCAGTGGGTTAAGCGTATGCAGGATTTAACCAAAATTGATACTCCTCAAACCATCTGACTGATGTCGTTGCCCTTTGTATTCGAAACAAACATTTTAATTTTTGGGGCTCCTTTCCGTGAAGCCTTAGGAACATTTTTTATTATTAATTTTCTATAGCTTAGAGAAGAGAATGCCTGTAAAAATGACTCAGGCCCACTTTTTGTTGGATTCTCTGGATTTCCGAAAATTGCATCAGTTTTTAATTGCTCTTATATTTATTTAATAGTTATAGTTCAAGGTAGAAAACAGTAAATAATAAGTGTTAACTAAATCTTGAATATACGCAACAATATTTATTTCAGTACGAAAATCTTTCACAAATCGAACATTTCACGAACCTTACTCGAGGACATTGATATAAACGTGCCCTGACGAGGGCTCCATGAAGAGTTTAACTATTGGCTCAAACAATGATTTCGCACATGAACTAATATCAGGTTAGATCTAGTAATGATTCCCATAAAGTTTTAAGTTATGGTAATGTTTTACATTATTCTTCAAAAACCAGTTTAAATTAGTATTTATCAATTTGTAAAAAAGATAAAGTCACTTTGTCAGGGAATAAGTTATCAAGAGGGCGTAGTTAATCAAAAAACAATCTATCTGTAAATATATTGTATTACATTTGCAATGAAATACCCATTAGTTTTGTACTTCAATCACAAGTATCCGATTTCTCCATAATGTCAAGTGACATCTCAAAAATTCGAAAATGTGTATTAAATTCGTAAAAAACAAACAAAAACGAAAAAAAAAGTTTAAACTGGAAAGTGAAAATGACTCGGCAAGCGGAAATGAGCGGATATTCCTGTGAAAATTATGCATTCACTACACCAGCGAACGGTCGAAAGCCAATGGTAGAGCTGGCTTGAATGCCGCTATCGCAAAACCCAGAAATTTCTGCGGATGAATTTGAAAATATGCAGTCACATATTGCATTTCGTCTGATGGTCAAAATATGCAAAAGGCATTTACGGGTTCAATGTGAAATTTTCATAGCAAGTACCCAGTTCGCATCTAAATGCGTTATCAACATTTTGCAGCGGGTACCTATAGTGCAGAGGCTCGTGTGTATCTATTTGGGCCTCCGATCACTACAATTTTCCAGTTCATCGTTTGGTGTTTCTTCCACTGCTGTCACGGCAACCATTCACGAGGGTGACGGTTGAAACATCGAAACGTCACAGTTCACCATTTCTTTTTATTGCCGGCTGTTACGCTAAAATTCCGCATCCGGGCCTGTTTTTAGAACATTCCCGAACGGGAATCCGATCGTAAAAAACGCTTTGAAAACCAGAAAACATGAATCTTTTGTATTCGCCAGCGCATATCCGCTGAAATTTTTACCTTCTCGTACCTTTATATCATCGGTCTTTGTGCTCGTTTTGGTGCCCCGTGAGGGCCCCAGCCGCCCACCGACCCCTTCGCGCCGCCGACGTCGACCATGCTGAATTCATTACGGGGATGTGGCGCAATGCTTTAAAATATGCAGTATAATTTTTCAAGCTGTAGTCCTCTCCCGCCGATTTAAATTATAATAGAAACAATATATATTTCGCCTAAAAAACGAGTCCGGCGAAATGAAGCTCATTTCTTTTTACAAACGATGAATATTTTAACTTAAATTACTGCTGTATCGAGTCGTTTACGCGCCGACCGCCGGAAATGAAGCTGGCGAGCAGACAAAGGGGGCGGGGGGGGGCGCTGACGGTGTAATGACGATGCTTAGCGCTCTCTCCGGTGGCGCGGTGCGATCGGACTGAATAGGCAACGCTACCGAAAGTTGCCTGTCCGGATGGCGTAGATCGTGAGGGCAATAGTGCTGTAGCGATCTCGGTCCGAAGGATCGCGGGTTTGTGTCACGCCTCGGGCATGGTTGTATTTGTGTTCGTCCTTTTACCCCTATCGTCACCATATGTTGTTTTCACAGTTACCATACCGTTGCATAATATTGGATTTAAGCAATTGTGGTCGCTTATGACCTAGATGTTGATGTGACCTTAAGTAACAAAAAAAAATAATAACAATACAACCCACATTACAACACATGAAGAAAGGTATTGGAGAGAATACAACATATATAAAAATTAGAAAGTTCAAAGCAAACGAGTTACTCGTGGCTCTTATTTACTGGCATATTTAATGTACTTCCGAATGAAAAATAAATGTTAAAAAATACCTACCGAAAGCAGGAGAGCAGGATGAACGCAGATTAGTATATTGATTGTTTCGTGTTACGTGGCGCGTCAACTGCTAAGGTCATTAGTCTTGCAAGTGCATGTTTCTTACTCGAGAGGTGGCGGTGATCTTGCCCCGGTGGATGTTGACATCCGGCGCCGACATACAGTCGGCTTGTGGGGTTTTCCCCAACCAGGTGTCTGGCACCACCAAGGCCCCGCCTCAGCCGGGACAACCCATAAGCTCCTGACTGGTCTCCCGACATGAGTGGTCGTGTAATGCATATTAGTGAGTGTATAAGTAAAGGGTAATGATAGAATAAGGAAGGGGAAGGAAAGATCTCGCGTGGTCCGATTGATAAGGTACTTTTCCGGCATTCGCGTGGTGTTGATAGGAGAAACCACTGAAAACTACTGATAAGAGCAACCCGCCGCTTAAATTCTCCCCCAGACAGTGGCTGAATTAGATTGACTAGAGTCGAAAATCCTACCACTGTCGGAACTCGAAATTAAGGACCTCCCGTCAGAGGCAATGCAGTGATATCAGTTGAGGCTCTAACACTTAGGCCCGTAACTAGCACGGAGATGGTAGTGTGAGAAGTTTAGGATTAACCGAATAAAGGTAGGCATTCTTTAGGACATTGAAAGAAAGATAAGGCTGATCACGGTAACGTTCACAATGTGCGCGATGAGGCAAAGTGCGGCATAACCTAGAACGCTAAAACCGTGGGAGACCGCCGATGCGGAAAGGTAGCTGCAATTGTTTGAAAAGCCTCTATCGATGCACAGACAATTTAACAATAACCAGTTCAGGGCTTGAAACTTCATCATCCGCAACATTCAGTTTTCGAGGTTTATGAAAAAAAAAAACCTTCACCATCAGATAATGCAATCTAACAGACAAAGAAAAAGGCACTCTCAAGGGCCGGTGTCCGTCAAGGGCAGACGGAACAAATGAGCCCACAACGTACTTCCGTAGTGAATATAGTAGTTAGGTGGAAGAAGAGGCCATATGGTCTGAGCCTCGCCACTAATGAAGGCATTATTATTATTATTATTATTATTATTATTATTATTATTATTATTATTATTATTATTATCATTACTATTATTATCATCATTAATAATAATATTAATATTAATATTAAAAAGCGCAGAGCTGGATCGGAAAATGCGCAGTTTTTGTCAAACTCGTTCTGTGAGGCCTTCATGACCAAATTTTGTTCCTATAGATAGTAAATTTCTTCCACTAAAACGTGATGTATTCAAAACCCACGTTTCTAGGTTCTTGGTACCGAAATAATGGTCACACAAAAGTCTGTCCGTCGATCTGTGCGTTCGCCTGTATGTGATTAACACCAGCGCCTAAACCACTCAGATAATTTTCTCCAAAATTCATATTCCTCGATCGAAGTGTCATAACTCAAGGCCCGACTATTTTGAGATGGATAGTTTAATTTTTGGAGATACTTTAATCAAAGTCCCATCATTTTTAAATTTTACTTAAAAATGACTCCAAAATCTTTGGGTTAAATATTTTTTCTCGAATGGAGCAAAGTATTCTTATAAATAGCGCAGATCTCACGGTTGTTGAAATGTTTCGAAAATTTCACACACTTTGAAATTTTCCTACAACTCCAACACCTAAAATAATATCTTTTGATCATGTGCTGTAGTACAAGTTCGCGTGTTTTTTAGATATTCGGGACGGAAACGCAAGTCGGCAACGCGGTGAACGTAGCGCGTTTCGTTCAAAACGAAGGATCAAAAATTAGACCTGCACCATTAGCTTAAATGTCCTTCATACTATCGAACAACAAAATTGAATAAAAAACGTTGAAGCTAGTTTATAAAATGTTCCAGGGGCTTAATGTAAACGAAAACTAAAGCTAAAATTTCAAATGATTAAATATTCAGTCATTTATGTAGTTTATTAAAAAAATATTACATAAAATAATTTACTATTACTAAGGGCGATAAAGTAACTATTACTGAATGTGATAAAGTACATGCTGTTTTAGCACCTACTCTAGTTCTTAAATGAAATCTATTCTCAACTAGTTTATTTTCTTATGTGCTTCAACAGTATATAAGAGTATATTAGCACTAAAAAAATGGCACCTTTTCAAAAAACAAAATATTCGTAAAAGCGGTTAAATTTTTCTTGGAAATCTTTCCATTGCAAAAGAGTTTTCTACGATATTCGGATAGCTCATATTGTGTCATGTCATTGCTAGCGAGTAAAATAAAAAATAATATAGGTGTTTACTAAGAATTTTTGAAAAAAGTTTCTTTTCTACCTTTTGCAATTTCTAAAAGTCAGAAATAATGCGAGAATGGGTGTGCTATATATAAAAAAAAGGCTCGAGCGGGGCCGAGTCGAGCGGGGAGACTTTGCATAGCAGAGGGTGTCGACTCGGGCTGCTGTACCGAACAAGGAATTAGTCCTGTAGGCGTCTAAGGAAGTCGCTGCGAAAACATTTTCCCTGACACAATAGACAGCCTGCAGGAGGAGATTAACAGTTGAATGGTGGCGGTGGCTATTGGCAGAAAGTTTTAATTAGTGCGTGGTGGCAACGCGGGCGGTAGCTGGAGGCCGCTCAACGCGGGCAAGAGTTGCGAATTTTCCAGATATTTCGGAGTGGTGCAATGGACAGTATAGCTACTGCAACTATGAACTTTGTTTTTGTAGCCATTATTTCAAAAATAAAAGGCCTAGTTCGAAACCCCCGTTCACCGAGAAACCAAGGTTTGCTTGTCTACTGTAAAGTAGATATTTTCATGGTAAATGTGTAGGTTTGGAATATCCAGTATGAAAAGTTCAGAATACGGAAATTATAAAATAAAATACATACAAATGGAGCACGCTTTCTGCTCCATTTCTAGGTACATCCGATTCAGGGCTTTGCAAGCAGTATTCGTAGCAACGTTTGCTACGAATACTATGAGTCCAGCCCAGAGCGGAGACAATCGGCAATGAAAAGGCCAGCCTAGCTAACGGCAAAAGGGGAAGGCAGGTCAGTGTAGATATAGAATGCAGAGTGGGATGTTTGTTGTCTGCAACGTGCCTATTTCTTAGTTGAGACTCTTCATGCAGGGGATTAGCTGAAATCGTTCATAACTAGAGCCCGAAAGTTTAGTAATATTCCTTTTAGTTATTCTTATTCTATAAACTCTTTCAACTGTATGAATCACTTAATTGTACTTCTCGAGTTGTTTTAGTAGATTTTCATTTTCCCCTATTTGTCTTTTTTAGCTTCTTATGCCTATTTGTGCCATTTTGCATTTTTTGCCCTTTTCTGCCATGACTTCTTTATTTTGGTTTTTATCTCTTGGCATCATTGCCGATCAATGTTGATCGTTAAGCACGATCGTGTTTTGTCTTTTTGCGGACGCAAAGACTGTGTTAAAAATCTAAATGGAAATGGAACACGATGCAAGTAAAGTTTTTGATTTTTTCATTGTCGCTGACAGGCTTTTCTCGCTCACAAGGACTCCCATCCTACTTTTGAGAATGGCGTCCAATCCCTTTGAAGACAACTCTTTGTGTATGTTATAGCCTTTTCAGTGTTGGCGACTACACAAGTGCGAAGAACGAAATATATAATTCTGTTTTCACTGATGCCTTTGAAAGATTCATAAGGGAGTCCACAATATAGTAATTTTAAAGAGATAGCAGAGCGAGTAAAATAAATTCGTAGCCGTCATCCAGGATTGTCATGGTTAATGTGGAATCAAGAATACAAATAAAAAAGTATCATTTTCCTATCCGTTAATTTTAGAAATAGAATAAAAATGTGAATCATTTTTTTACATGCATTGTTTACAATAATTCCTTTTAAATGCGATTTTTCATGGTTAAATACCTTTTAGTATCCCTAATTTAGCTAGAATAAATGCCTTTTTTGCCGGAGTGCTCTTCACTCCTCTCAGACCCAGATGCCCAGAATATGTACCAGAAGTGCCATAGGTTCAATACCAGTGGCTGAATGCAGCTCATAATGCTTTGAAGATGTTGAATTTCACAATGCAAGTTTATTCATAATACAAGTTACAAAGATTCTAATTGACATGGCCGAAAGTGAATATACTTTTGATATCCAGAGTTATTAACGTTTAGTGGCCGAATGCTGCATTTGGTAGACAAAACCACACTTCTATAATCTACTTGAATATTACATTTCAGACGTCAATAATGACTGTAAAGAATTGTTCCATTGAAATGCACAGTGTCATTGGAACCAAGCTTTCCGTTGGTTCTAATGACAACAAAGTAAATAGTAGTTTATGCAATTATTTTATAATGTTAAGCTTTATTGCATGAGTACATGTTTTGAAAACGAGCGACTTTAGGAGCGAGTTTTCAAATTTGTACGAAAGTAATAAATCAACCTTATAAACGAGTTGCATTCTATATTTTTTGTATAACAGCATTATACATTTATAAAAGAATCAAACTTAATTTTGCGAAAATAACTTCCCTGAGACGACTCGGGTATTTGACATCGTGCCAGTAAACGGTGGTCGGATGTACCGTTTAGCTCTACCTCCCCCAATTCTCTCACTACGATTGGCTGAATGTGTGATGACGCAATCATTCGTGACATAAAATCTAATACGTCATCATTTCGGCCGTAAAATGCCCGAATATGAACGACTTCTTGCAACAGAAAAGGTTCTTTTATAATACTGGAATACAAAAAAGTGTATTTATCTCACCAAATCGTATTTTAAATGTAAAGCATATAATCGTTCAGGGCGAATTTTACTACCTACTACTCTCTTGGGGCGAGGTGATCCACTGCATGGATATGTGGTTTCGTCGTGCTATCCGTGCCAATGACTCCCGCCGGTTGCATCGACCTTGACATCACTGCTCTGCAGCAACATCTATGTATGAAATCATTTTAAAATCACTGAGGGTCCGTCGAGCGCTGTATTGTTACAAGCCAGGCGTGGATCCACTTCCATTACACAATGAAAAAGGTAGTACTGTTAATTTCATAATTATTCTACTGTGCTATCACCCTCAAGAACTGCAACCAGCAATGTTGGTTGTCGAGGCACACAAATTCTATTTACCTGTTTGATCGGACAATTTAAAGATTTTAATTCTTGTAATATTCTCGCCTTCTAGGATTGACGGCGGAAAAAGGTATATTATTTTATGATAGACGTTTGATCCAGGAAGAGTATATGGGTCTTTGATTGATTAATTAATGATTCTGGGCGCGTCAACTGCCAAAATTGTTAATCCCGGAAATCTAGTGCATGTTTCACCGCTGGCGTTGGCAGTGATCTTGCACCCCGGGTTTGGTGAACTCCGGGACCGACCTACATCCGCTAGCGGGGATTTACACTAACCGTGTATTGGTTGAGTTTGCGTTGAGGCAGAAGGCATGTCAACTATTTTTTTTTCTAGAAGAAATGTTTTCGGATCACACAGTTTTATTTGTCGCGTGAAAGAAATGATGTTCTAATGTGTGTCCACAACAACAGATGGCTATTAGCACCGAAAGCAATGTGAAATCAGTTGTCTGACTACTGCCGTGCGAGATGAACGTAACACGTTTAGAGCAGCTCTCCTTCTCCGAGATTACCGTTCTTCATGGTCAGAATGCCCGAGAATGTCACAGGGATTTGGTGGAAGCTGTTGAGAATAATACCCCTCATACCGGAGAGTCGCTGATGAGCAAGCGTGCGTAGCTGCGTTACAACCAATGATCAGCGACGCACGTGATGACCTGTGAGTGTGCGAAAATGTGATTAAGTTTCGCGAAAATTTGAACGAAAGAAAGGCAATTTTATAATCAAAGTTTTTCTTTAAACCTTTCCTCGGGTAGTGCTGAATGCACAGAACCAATTACATTTATTATATTATGAAAACGAAAAATTAAGAAAATGTGAAAAATGGCCTTTTAGGAGTAAGTAGGTAGCAGCTAGGAAGAAGATGGGACAATGCTGAACAGCTAGCCTAAACTAAAGCGATAACAAAACTAGCAAGTGTGAAAAAGTCTGAGCATTCTGTATCTCCACTAGTTTTCTTTGGCTGTATCTGAGATAAACAAAGATGTAGAATATTTACCATAAGGAACACAGCCAGTCACACTTTTTGAAATGGTTGCCTTATTAGTTTTATCCAGAACGTATTAGAAAGTAGTTGCAATAATTAGAAATAGTGACGCGATTTTGATTAGAAATATACATGAAATGTGAATGCAGAAAGAAATAAAGAAGGTAAACAATATACTTATGTGATATTTAATATCGCACGATTTCAAATTGTTTGCATTTTGCTAATTATTAAAATTGATGTTCGTTTCGACGAAAACTATTCGTTCCTGAGTTTATTTAAAAACGACAAAACCTTGTATTATTCTATTTTTGAGGGAACATTTAATTTGGGAGATCGGGTATCAAAATCTTCCCAATAAATTAATGGAATAATTTACAGAGATGTGTCGCTAAAATAGTATAAATCTAAATTGTTTATGAATGTATTAACATATATTTGTGTTGTGTTTTGATCGTATTAAATATTTGTTTTTTCGTAATCCCAGTATTGGGAAATAGATTGGACCTGCTGATTACCTGGCTTATATCTCTAATTTATATTTTATACCTTGAGCCACATCTGTATTTCCGCTAATGATTCTCATTTCCGTGTACGCTTGAACCAGCTATAGAAGGCTCCCCGAATTACATTGGTTAATTTCCAATTTCCTGATCGCCGGTTTAAGGTGTTGAGTGAATCACATCTATTTTGGGAATTAACGCAAACGTGTTCAGAAATCACACACTTCTCTTTCGGTCTCATTTTTCCTTCAAATTTAGTTCCTTCAGACTTGTTAGGAATAGTGTCATGGCTGTATGAAACAATCAGTGGTTTTACTACTGTTCTGTGCGTACATACACTGTTTTAAAAATAGTGAATATAAATTAAGTGAATGGTTGGGTTTAGTTTACCGTTGGCTTGATGTCGAGATTAATTTTAAAAATTGAAACCTATCAATATCCAACGAATATTTACCATCGTTTAGCAGGTACGTTTATAAGTGAAACAGCAGATGGCAGAGAACACGCGTGTGTGTTTAACATAGGGGAACCTTCAGATATTTAAAATCACACAGGAATATTAACCCATTTAATCAATAGCCCAAAAATCACATGCAAACCTTTTTGAAACTGTACGTTTTGTCAACAGAAATTCCATCAGTCTTACAGAAAGTGTGTTATCTATAAAATGGTAATAAGACTCACATTAGTATAAGCATACTCAGTAAGGCGCAACATGGAACGAATTACCTGCAACAGTGCTGTAGACGTTCCCTCAGAATGTTATAAATTTTAAAATTAGACTAAATAAACTATTTTTTTAGAATATGTTGCAATTACAAATAATTTTCTTGGTATATTATTGCTATTTTATATTAGGTCAGCTTCAGTATGATGGGATTAATGTATTCATTTTGTAAAATTGTATTAAGTAATACGGGAATATTATAATGTTTGTTGTATTTGTAGTAACTATCTAAAAAACGATACCACAAGAAATGTTCTATGTAATTCTAAGTAGAAAAATAAATCTCCCCATCCTCTCCCCTTCTAAATAAATTTATTGTATAAAACATTGTGCTCTTCCAAACCCTCGGGCGACGAAATTGTGCCGTTGCGTCGAGAAGTCATTTTAGCTCGCAGAAGATGATATATAAGATTTTAATTTTTTTGTATTGTTGTTACTAAGAAAAGCATACATTGATCTTCGTGGAGTATTTCGAGGAAAGTTATGGTCACAAAAAACACGATATTTTCGTGCATTTGTTATATCTAATAATACAAAGACGGGTAGGTACAATTTTAAAGGTAATAAAATTTACTACTTAATTTTATAAATTATATATGCTCGCAGAATTCGCTTTTGTTTATACTACTGATTTTATTAAATTATTATATTTCAAAACTGAAAGACGTTTACATTTATACGGTGAAGAGATTCGACAACGTAAGACAGGAACAGAGGGCAGAAGAGCCCAAAGGGCTTGCGCACACATTTAGATAGTAGGTTTGAAACTGAAGTAAGATATATGTTCTCAGTTCTTTTTGAGACTTGCTGTGCTTCCCAGACCTCTTATTAAAACCATTGTACAAACTCCGAGGTGTGGCCAAGGAATACCATGAGAAAGTATGTATAAGTACAGGACAGAGTTAGGTTTCTGCGATGTTCAGGATATGCGAAGGTGCTCTTCACCACTCCAAAGAGGAGCGGAAGTCACCCAAATAAGCCTCTTTAGTATTTTGGACGTCAAAGAGAATAGGAAACTAATTGGTCCGAGAAAGTCTGTGCCATTCTGCAACACTCTAAATTTCATCAATATTTAAAAAATAAAATAAAAATGGGTTCGAACATCTACTGAGTTCACAATTTCTTTCCGGAATGCGGCACTGTTGTCCAGACAAGACGACAAAAAAATCCATTGTACTCGCAATGCCAAGGATTGCATGTTCAGAAGGCCCTAGCTCTCCGCTCCATGTCGCGTCCCTTCAATATCCTGCCCACCAGCTAATCGAGAGCGCTTCCGGCTGATGCAAGCGCAGCAGCGCATCCTGGTGGCTGCGACGCGCAGCTCGCAGTGCGCGTGGCGTGGCGAGGCGTGTGGGCGGGAGCTCCGCATCAATTAAAATGCTATAAATATTTGGGGGCGACCGCGACGCAGCGCGTGCGGCGCTGCCGCTCCCCCCCTCCCCACACACACACACACTTGCAATTCGAATGGCGGCCACCGTAATTGACATACTGGAAGTGAGGCAGTAATAATACTAATTGTAACGCCCGTGCCGGAGTCAGTCGATGCGCCCGCCGCCATTTCGCGCCACCCGTACGTCCGATCGGCTTCCCTCGCGGCGCCAATTGACTCTGCCCGCGCTCGCGAGAAAACGCTGCTCTTGCACGGGGTTCGAGAACCGAGCTCTGTGTTTCAGCAAACCAATGCACGAGGACACCAACATTTTTAGTTTTTTTTACTGATACGTTATTGCTTGTTACTGCCTGCGATACGGAGCTCCATATACTCTGCATAACTGACCTAGATCGGAAGAATCGTGGTTACGAGGGAAATATGGAAACACTTGAATGACAACAAGTTCTCTTAGGAAGGGCATTGTGGAAGGGAAATATGACAAGACAAACCAAGTCAAGTTAACATCGAGTTAATTTGTAAATAAGTAAAACTGGATCAATAAAATTAGGACACCAAATTTCGGCATAAAATTACTTCTCTTTTATACATCGCTTTGTGGTTTCCCATTTTTTTTTTTAAAGGTTCATTTAATTATTTCATTTTGTATCAGTTGTGACTGATGTATCATGTTTTATAAATAAATAAAACAAAATTAAACATGAAATATAAATAAATAACCTCTCCTACTCGCATGTTTGACACCTGCAGGAACACGCGAGACAGGAATCTCTTTAGTTTTCTTCGCCGCTGACGCACGACAGTCGACAACGTCGTCTGCCGTTTCGTCGGCGAAGGTTGGTGAAGAGTATGTAAGCAGGGCGTTTCTGCAACACACTGCGATCTCCGATCTCATCCTCTGCCCTCTCCATCCTGACGAACCTGTTTCACTACCTCTGTGATTTGTGACACTAACACTTAGAGTTCAATTATATCCCGCAGAGTGTATTGTATAATGCAATTTATTTTTGCCTCAGAGTCATCTATAAAGTAGTGTAGTGTTTCAATTTTGAAAGTAACACAGTGTCGTTACCCTGTGTCTTCCAAAACAAAAACTTTATGTTACTACTAATTACTGCACGAAAGTGAATATGCATGTATACTGCACCTTTAGAGTAAAGGAAAAGGCAGTGATTTTGAATTTTTACAACATAAAAACCACAAAATTAGGAGTAAATATGAAGGATAATCTGAAGAAAATCTAGTATTCACTTTCATTATTGACCGACAGATGGACTATTTCTGTGTTGAGATCATTGCTGGTGGATTGAATTAAAAACCGCAATATGAGCTTAAATTATTCATGCGGATGATAAACAGTGAGGGTAGCGTTTACTTTCACTCAGTAGCTACAAAAACAACCGCTGAATGGGAACTGAATGTGGAGATGCTCGCGATTCTTTACTAGCGAGCTACTATTACATTTCTAGACGGGTAGACGTAGTTTCAAAAACCTTTTGTTTTTAGAGCTTGTGATAGAGATTATTGAATTTACAGGTGAAGAGCGGCGTTCATACGTGGACCAAAAGTGAGCTAGTAATGGATGGAATATGACAGAGTTTTATAGATGAGTAAAAAGTTTTTTTTTAAAACCCTCCGACGGTTAACCGATAAAAATACTTCTATATCTGAGAGCTTCTGCGGTGAAATCGTCCCGCAGCTGTTTGTTCGCTTCCATTTTCCGCTTATTGGAATAACATGACAAATAGATCACGATTACAGTCCTTTTACATACATAATTTTTCGGTGACTTAAATTAACGTTGTAAACTGACGTAATAATAAATCTAATTACTCAAGGGCAAGGGAGCTCATAAAGCACCTTATTTATTCTCCAACTCGGACTGAATGTTCAAAGATGCTTCAGACGGCAACCTGTTTTTAATTCTTGTCCGGGAATCTGATATTTAAGCAAGATTAACTTGGAATAGGTGTTATATTTGATTGATGCACGAGTGGAATTTGCTGGGGAACTTGATAATTAATGGAATTATGCCCGAGATATTTAACTCTTTGTGCAATTAAATTTGAAACGAAGCATGATGCCTTTGTAATTGCTCTGATGTAATTGATTTGATTGATTGGGATCTTGTTTAAGTTAGGTCTCGAAGCGTTTAACAACACAGGTCACGCATAAATCACAATAGGACGGATAATATGCTTGTATAGAGCTATTGAATTACTCGGAAAAATTCTGTGTTAAGATCGATAAATTCTTTATTAAGATGGCAAAATGTTATGTCACCGTTTAAAAAATGTCCACGACTGCAATTTGAGATTCAAAATGTCATGAAAAATTACTCTATGCCTTTTGTCCTATTGCAATTTGCCACCCTTGTTTGTTCATAAACTACAAGAGAAATGAATCATTTGCCTCCTAAACGTAAACAACGGGACTTGCTTCAGAAACATACAAAACGTTTTCCAGCACGGCATTCGACCAAGCATTATTCAGACGTACTTTAATGTTCACACTTTCTTGTCCAGGAACCAGCATATTTACACCTCGTTTACCGAGCGAAATTATTACAGAAACGGCAAACTTCTTATACGATGTAAAATACCGTTTATTCAAGGCGAGATGGTGAGATTCAAGGTGAGTGGTTATGTCTCTTTGTGACTAAGGTCATGACAATATGACTTATCTCACTTTGCCATCCAAGCACAGAATTGCACTACCTTCGAAATTAATAAGTGGTTTAATAGTTGGAGCTCGCATCCTGCCAGGGCGCTAGCGGTTGCGCGGGTGCGGGCGCCGTTTTGCGGTGGTGAACCGGCTGTTAGGAGGGGGAAGGGGGGGGGCGCAAAGCAGCTAAATTGCGCGGAATTGCCGCTCGGAGCGCATCGTCGCTCGATTCGGAGCCGCGTTATGCGGCCCGCGTCACGTGACCCGGCCGCGCGCAGCGCGCGCCACGGCCGGCGCGGAAAGCGGGCCAATTCACTGCGTATTTCAAAACAAACGCGCCGCGCCGTTGCGGCGAGCGCGCGGCGGCGGCGGCGGCGGCGGCGGACGCCGACGTAATGGAGCGCTTAATTACGCGCCGCGAGAAACATTGAACGAGTACGTGAAGAGGGCGCCGCGCATGGACGCTACGTTCGTGCTCGATGAAATTCACACAATTAGGTTATAACGGCCGCGAATATGTAATGCGATTCAGTCACTTATCGTTTTGGAAATACACTTCATGGCACTCCTTATGTTCACTTCATGGCTGTTTATGTTTTAAACGTGGTGGCGCAGTAAGTAGGTAATGTAATGTAAATTACACTTTCCAACATACTAATTATATTATTTTACATGCCAACTCATTTCAGCATAATTCTTCAATATTTTAAAGTAAGTAAATATTTTAAAATAAAACTTTCATTCTTAAAAAAAACATAAAAAAGATCGAGGGTAAGTGGCAACTACGTATTGAATTTACAAATTGCAGCAAATAAAATTGGCAAGTAAAAATAAAACCTACAAAATTACAACCCAAAATATATAACTTCGAAGTGCTAAATTACCCGACACCATTAAGTTGAAAATGTACATTTTTAAATGGAACAAAAAAATCAACGAGTGTGTTCATTGAACTACTAAATCAAAAATTTACTTTCAAATATATTAAAGAAATAACCTATAAAACAGGTGAAAAAATAAACCCTATATCCACTCATAAATAGCCACTCTAGACAGAGCATACATAGATTGTTATTAGATCATCACTTACTTATGCTTGCCGTGTCTCGGGTGGATCAACCGAAATTATTGTAGATAAAATACGAATTGTGCAAAATAAAGTTTTTAAGGCGTATCATTAAAGTCTCTTGGTACGTTTAAAATAAACCAATCAGAAATGAACTGCAAATAGAAAACTAAACTTTTATATTAAAAGATTATCTAAAATTGTTTTTGAACGCTTAATAAAAGCGGATTGTGCCAAAAATTTCACTCTACGTCGCTCAAGAGGAGCTTAAAAATCAATGTACGGTACCCAAACGGTCAGACTAGGACCACCATAGATACAGCCTTTAGTACAGATACAAATTAAAAATAATGTATTTTGAAACACTCAAGATTCTCAAAAAAACAATAGTTTTTTACAAACTAAAAAAATATTTATTAATTAAGGCAAACCTACCAAAAGTAAGAACTCACTTGCTTATGGCCTGTTCCAGTTCTTGCATTGCAATGCATGGCAATACACCGTAAAATCTGTATGATAGATCTTATAGTAAATGAAGATGTTTAAAAAGTAATGTTTTGCCTTCAATCAATATTTGAGTGTCAAAGACTCACAAAATATGGATTCTGATGTCACAATATGTTAGAGGAAGTGATCTACTACATTTAGGAACACTATTTGTCCTCTTTTATATTAGCAGAGCCGTCAACTAAGAGTATTTCTTAAAAAATCGTTGTTTTCCTAAACCGTTACAATAGGATTTCTCTATATCGCCTAAACTACGAGAGAGTGTAATATTTGGTGCAGTTTTAAGAAAATAGTTGTTTAAAAATTGCAAAATGTCTATGCAAAATTATATGAAAATTCTTATACTTTCAAAAACATTTTCATTACGCTATTTTCAGATCTGCCTCTCTGTTCTACCTCTCTTGAATATTGTAGTGGTGGGATATCACTAAAAAAAATGTTCATATCCAGATTTCGAAATATGGGAGATTCCACCATTCTTTCTTAAATAGCACTTCGTAATAAGGCGGCGTGGGAGGTTTTTCTGTGACTGATCGCAAATCAAACATATGCGACCCTCTGATGAACTAGTTGACAAGATCACTTGCCTCTTACGTATTGATTGGGTTCTTTCATAATTCATTCACGATTTTTTAAGCATGAGGGTCCCATTTCGTTTTCTTATTTCCACCTGCTTTGGAACAAGTATTGGCGACTGCTCGCGCCCTGCTTACCGCCTAGACACGTTATTAATGCTGATGTCCCCCGGAGCAGTGAGAGAAGCGACGGAGGCGTCAGCGGTGGCGACAGAAAGGCGTATTTGCATTTTTACGATGTGGCACAGACGGAAGCAGCGCTGGCAGCGACGGAGGCGGGCAACGCTGGAACTGTTGTGGGAATGGTGGAAGTGATACCGCTGGTTGAACTGGCAGCAGTATTGACGTAATGTAGAGAGATTACTATAAGAAGGAACCGCTATGATAGCCACTGCTAGCAAGACAACTGCAGATTATATCCACGCACTCATCTCATCGTTACGATCGTGTACAGTCAGCTCATTTGAAAATGGCTACATCACCATCTCTTGCAATACCATTGCCTTGAATGACGTTCATTTCTCAACCTGTTATACTAGTCCCTTTCTTAGAGTAATACATAGGCATCCAGAAGGATACATAGGCTTCAAATCTCTCTTCACAAAAAATTTGCGAACTCAAAGTAGCTTCGTCTCAGATTTTTCTAGAGCTTGTCGGCTTGAACAGTAGTAGTATATTTAAATGGCATCGTAAAGCACTTCCGTGAGTTTCATCTCATCTGCACAGTCGATTTCTCTTGATGGATATGAGCGCAGCTGGTGGATATGCAGTGCTGTGATATTAATGAGTAATCTACGGTCGGTAATAAAACGTACGTAATAAATATTAAATAATCTAAAAACGACCCTAGAAAAATGGTGAATTATTACAAAATGGAGAGGAAATCAATTTTAAGGGGTTCTGAATGAGTATTTAATGAATTATTCATTTTGTAGATAGCACTTTCACTTTAGTAAACTTTGTAATGCAGCCGCTATCTGTAAACAATCACTGCTTAAATTACTCGTGATAAACATAATAAATGATCTATTTCAAACTCCAGAAAAAACTGGACTGAAGTAAAATGAACGATTGGGGATGGAAGTAAGACAATATTGAACGCAGAGTAAATCGCAAATTTCACGTGATTATATTTCAAAATGCTTCACAACTCTGTGTTAATTGCAGAAGGGGATGAAAAAGGTCAAAATAAATTTTTCAACATGTTCATCTACTGGAAAAAATGGAATTGAAATTTTAATATCGAACATTTTAACAAAGTCAGTTTCTTTAGTATTGGCGGAGGGGAGAACGGAGGTCAGTATTTTGTCAGCAGTAATAAATAATAAAATATGTAGCTCATTCGCCGATGCAAAAGGTTTCTGTTACACGGAAGCGAATATTTCTTACTACCATATATTGTTAAAACCATATGTTGTTTATTGCCACTTTATGAGGTAATCGAACACAAAAAATGTACAAGGGTTTAAAATCGTTTGGGAAAATGAATAACAATGAAGATGCACAATACGCTTCACACTACGCAACTGCTAAGGGCCGATTTCACCAAACAAGGAGTAAGAGTTTACTCTGGTGTAAATGATGTTTTCTCGAGAGTAACTTTTAGGAGCGTTTCCCCAACACTTTACTCGAGAGCGACAGCGGCAGGATTTCTTTCTCATCCATGTACTTTATGTGAATATATAATTCACAAAACTATTTCACAAGAAATTCCATATTTAAATGACTGAACAGATTGTCTAATCTTAATAGATTTGAAATTCAGAAAATGACACAAACATGAAAGTAAATTTCTTTCTATTTAGCCATAAGATTTTTTACATCTTACCAAAAAGTTAATTCTTTGGAACTGGTAATTATTATTTAGATTTACTATCAATTTTAGTTTGCTTTCCAAATAAATCATCTAAATTATACTCTTACAAATTTTTTCCAAAAATTTAAAATTCATACTGGTTATTTTCCATGAGCTGAGGAGAGAGGATGAGGTTAGTCTAACTCCCAAGCCACTGCTGTACAGGGTTCAAAATTGCTAACATTTCATATACTGCAACTATCATGCAAAAAAATAATAGTAGCATTTATGAATTTATTTTTTTACTTTTACATTTTTTAACTCTTTTAGTAGCATTTTGGTACGAAATTTTTCCTGCCGAATCTTCTCTCTCTTCAGTTCTATTTCTAGCAAATGGACTTGCATTGCTGCTTCCCTCTTCTCTTTGGCATGCTTCATTTAAGCTCTCATGCTTTAATTTGTTTCTCGTGTAGGCGTTCCATCGAAATTTTCGGCAAGGTGGGCCCCGAGATTTACTATCTTAAAGTAAATACTTACTCTCGGGTTACTACTCTCAACTTCCCTCAGCTGTTGGTGAAACCGACCCTAAAGGGAAATAAATGTTATTGTGTGTTCTGATAAGCATTAGGTTCATTCAGATAGCTATCAAATGTCTCGCTAGTCAAGAGTGAGCCAACTGTTTCACATTCATAGTAATGTGGGTAGTTGCAATTGTTGCGCACGGCAGGTTTCAAATTTGTTGAAAGGCTGCAACTAATTAATCCTTGTGATTCAAGTGAGTTTTGTCACCGATTAATATCGGAGGCGAAAGAGTATTAAGACAGATTTTCTATTACTTAGGCATTAAACTAGAGTATCATTTATGTGACAAAATTCACTGAATTAATAGTATGGTATTATTACAAAATGTGTCAACAAACACAACCATTAAAACGTATAATAATAAGGCGATATTACGTAAGCCATTTTTTAACTTCTGATTGATCATATTGGATCATATAATGTGCTAAAAAATAAGGATTTCGAAATGTACTGTGGACGACTGAGCATTTCCTTCACAAATAACACTGATATTTGCGATTCCGTAGCCTCAAGTTAAACTGAACTACACGCACGAGAACCGAGAGAAGCGGCTCAAGACGCATCACGCTGGCTTCGCGTTTGAGACGCCCGGGTTCAATCCCCGTGCCGGCCATTCTAAACGGGGTTTTCGGGGTTTCCCTCGGTTATCCAGATGAATCGCGGGATGGTACTACTGAAAGACCACGACCGCGTTGCTAACCGAATTCGTTAACTACGCGAAGACACGAATTTTAAGTGAATTCGAGACATCGCGGGTTCCTGGATGGGTGACCGACTAGGAACTTTGAGATCTAATGGCGCCGAGGTGAATTGCCCTTTACGGGAAATATAGTTCTTGAATATAAATACGAAATAGACACGTGACGATAACAGGTTCGATTCACGCTCCCTCTACCTACGAGATACACACAGATATTCGCTTTCTGCGAGGAGAAGGGTATAATGCAATGGGGAAAGTCCTGAAAAGATGTGTTGAGTATATGGTGTAAAGTTTCAAATGACGAACATTCTAATGTCAGGAGATGGCCTCATTCATAGCAACGCCTGTCTTATACATACACTAACTAAACATCTTCTAGGGCAGATGGCAGCCGGCGTATACCCCCGAATTAGTACTGAGTGATTTTTCATCCCATGCCCGAATTGCAGAATTGGCTAGGAAGCCAAAACTTGGGGACCAAGAAGCTTCAAACAAACGTCCCTGCGCATCTCACACCACGGGCAGGAACGTTTGTCGAATAGGGGATAAAACATACATGTAGGTAATTCGTTCACAGAGAAGAGAAATCCCTGGATTTATTCGTAGATTACGTAGAATAGTAGCAATGTTTGTCCACGACTTTACCTAATAAATTCATTTTTTCTGTTATTTTTTTTACGGACCATCGACGGTTGACTATGAAACGGCTTTCGAAAAAAATATTGTAAGTAGTTATAAAAATAGAATTTATTCAATTTTTTCATTCATTTTAATTCCTGCAAATTAGACTTTTACTCATTATAGATATTTTTAAAAAATTGGAATTATTTGATTTTGCGTGAAATTAGTGACGTGATTTTGCTAAAGGCCAAAGTCATAAACAAAGCATCAATAAATTAGTGTTGTGAATTGCGAAACAATATGGCTTTGTGAACGCCCTAAAGCAGTTTTACGAACAGAGGCCATGTGAGGGGGGGGGGGGCAACGAATGAGTCATTGCAATTTCAACAATAGTTTAGTACGGTTCAGTAAAATGCGGGGCTGATAGATTTTGTACACATTTACAGTTCAATCAGCTAGCTTTGACGCAAAATTTCCTGCTCATGTATTCTACAAATTCATTTATATCAACGAGCATTTGTTAATTTGATATTAGCCTGAAAACCTCCTGTAACAGCGAGATTTATACGGTTGTATATTGCCTAGTGTCGAAAAAGGACAAATGAATCCATACAAATTATGTTCACGCTTTTGCTTTATAAATACACCCTTTAAAACTTCATTCGAAGCGTTGTTTTTCTACAATAAAAGCTGTCTAAATTGCTGCTCATTTTAAACAGCACATTTAACGTTTATGGTAGATTGTGGTAATTTTACGTTGATAATATTTTGATCCAAACGTTTTTAAAGTCATGCGTGTGTTTGTCGCGTGGAATGAGATTAGCCCTTTAACGCAAATCCACCGCTGGATGCCTATTTATCATGTTGGCTGATGGATCAGTTGAGTGCGATCTAAACACTGGTTTTAGCCAGCATTGTTTATTGCACCGGTCACTGAAAACACCATTTGCGAAACCTTAAAGCACGTGACAGGAATTGCCCGTGGTGTATAAGAAATTTGATCTGCATTCATTTCAGTTTCTGTGCATATTCAACGATTTACATCATAAAGATAAAACTAAACATGGCGTATTTTGCGTTGGAATGCGTCTGATGTAGGGTGATAAAACATTTTGGGCAGGCTGGAGATGATGGAAAGTGCTAAAAAATACACAACTTGGATTTATTTACGCAATCCGCACCTCACACGCGGTAGGTTTATTAAACCTTGCGAACTTCTTACGTTGTAATACCGCTACTCTGCTATCTCCCTTTTCGTAATATCCCTGTTTGGTTTGTAAGCTCTGGTTTCTGTGATTATGTAACGCGAAACTAATATTACCTTCAATTGCCATGTGTGGGGCAAGAACGTCGCCATGTCCGTCAAAAGTGTGGAAAGCCTCTTTTGCTACGAGTTGCTTCACGCCATTTCCGGACTGAAATTAGAGAATGCAGAGGTGCCATCGCTCTGCAGTGGGATCACCGTAAAATGTGTTCACAATTTCTCAACTTTAAGAATGATTACTCTCGAGGAGCACCAATTGTAATTTGACGGATTGTTTATTCTACTACATAGTGAATTCTCTGAAACGAGATCCCTCCTGAAAAGATCAGCAGTACTTTCATGTTACATTCAATTTTACAAAATTAATAACAAATGTTCATAGAGAAACCCAGTGGGCTGTCCTCGATCAGAAATTGGGATATGTTGTGTGCTAATTTATAGTTACTTGTAACTTTGAGCCACTATTGATTTTAATTAATACATGGAATACCTGTAATAAATTTAAAAAATATTTTATTTATTTATTTACGTCAAAAACAGTTAAAAACTATGTGTGACGTGCTATGGGTATAAATTAATTGGAAGTTATATTTATGTCCAGAAGCAAATCAAGGAGCCATCTCAGCATTTGCTCGAGGATCAGGGAAACAGGACGAAAACCTGATCGAGATGGGGATCATTGACCCAGAAGCTAAAGTACAATACTTGTTACAGATTCTTTACAATTATGCAATCCAAATGGTATAAAATACATTAAATGTCATTGTTAAAATTAATATTAATTTCCTTTTGAATGCTCGGTATAGTCTCTAATTGTATAGTTGAACAGTTGTACAGCAGAAAAGGTTTTACTTAGGATTTAAATTTTGTATATACTTAGGACTTAAAATTTAATCGTTTAATGTCATCCGGCAAGGTATTGTAAAATAATGTACATGTATTATATGTGAATTTTTGTAGTGAGCTGTTGTAGATCAGTACCAATCTCTTGAAACGCCACACGTAAGGTGTAAATGAAGCTCTCGTATTGCGTCATGCCACAGAGTGCGATGGCGCCACACGTCCTTTAGGTTTTGCTATGTCTCAGTCAAGGCACGCTCATCCCTGGTCAAGACAAGGTCTCTCCATGATTGATTGATTCGTAGTAATTGCGATTGAGCCAACTAACATGGTCGTTAGTCCCGTAAGTGTGGTGCATGTTCCCCTGTGATGTGGCGGTGAACTTTCTCCGATAAATGGCGAGATCCGGCGCCGACCTACCGACGACTAACGGGGTTTTCCCCACCATGCATCTCCCTCCAGCGGGGAACCGCCCCAACCGGGACAAGCTCTAAGTTCCAGATCGGTCCCCCGACATGTGTGGCAGTGTAGTGTGTGTTAATTTTCCTCGAGAGGGGCGGTGGTCTTTCCCCGCTGGATGGCGAGATCGGGCGAACCCCGTCCCCTGCGGCCCCGCCCCGGCCCCACCCACTCGGCCAAGCGTCCCTTTCCGCTCCGCCCACGCCATCCCGCCCACACCACCCCGTCCCGCTCGCGCTACTGCACACCGGTCCTGCCCAGCACCCCGCCCACACCGCCCCTTCCCGCCTCCGCCCTCCCATCCCGCCCACACCCCTGCCCGCCCGCCCCCCACGCTCCCGCCCACACCGCCCTTCCCGCTCCGCCTCACCATCATCCGCATCCCCCCCGTCCCGCTCCGCCCACGCCGATCCTCCGTCCCGCCAACATTGCCCCCACCCCACATCGCCAGCCCACATGCCACCCACATCCCCACCCACAATCCGCCCCCCCACATCGCCCCGCCCCACTCGCCCCGCCCACTCTGCCCCGCCCACAATTCGCCCCCCCACCCTCGCCCCGCCCACCTCGCCCCGCCCATCCCCCCATCGCCCCGCCACAGCCCCACATCCCCCGCCACATCGCCCCGCCCACATGCGCCCAGCGCCCGCCCACATCGCCCCGCCCACTTCCCCGCCCAATGCGCCACAGGTCCGCCCCGCCACATCGCCCCCGCCCACATCCGCCCATCCCCGCCCACATCGCCCCGCCCACATTCGCCCCGCCCACATCGCCCCGCCCTCCCCACATACCGCCCCGCCCCACGCTCAATCCCGCTCCCGCCGCTCACATCGCCCGCTATCCTCGCCAACATCATCACCCCGTCCCAGCCCCGCCCTGCCCACGCCTCTTCCCGCCTGCCCCACCCCACCCTTCACCCCCTCCCGTCGCCGCCCACGCCCAGCCGTCGACCTGCGGCCGCGCTCGTTATTGGCTCATTACCCGGCGCCAGCCGCGCTCCTAATGAACCTGCGCCTTGGAATTAAACGCCTCCTCGTGCGCAGCCCCCCCCCCCCCCCGTCCTCTGCCTGCGCCGCTTTCGCCCTCTGCCCCCTCCCCCGCTCCTTTCGTCGCCCGCCTTTTTGCTTGCCGAGCTCCAAGATGGTCGAAATGATCGTTACTTTCTTATGCGGCTTTTCATTTTGTACCCCACTTTAGTGATGCTACTACGATGAAGAAAGATTTTTTTATAATGTTGTTTTCTCTTTCAACTTCAAAGAATGCTTTATGTATTCATATGCGTGATTACTCTATTTTTCAACATACTGAGATAAACATTGATCCTCAATCTCGAGGTACTTTGGTAAATAATGTCAAATTGTCCCACAATAGCAATGTCGATAATTTACTCGGCGTTATTTCGTGTATTGATCCCAACTATTATAGATTCTTGATAGAAAAACGGAAACAGATTAGCTTATAAAACTTGCATGATATAATGCTTTTTTTTGTCTGTTTCTTGCCGTTGTCGTTCTCTTGTTACAGAAAAAAGTTATTTTGTGTGGTTTTAGACCAGTGTAGTTTTCTCGGTAGTTTCCCCGATCAACACCAGCGCGAATGTTGCCAGCAGTACCCTTAACAAATGTCACAGATCAGCTCGCGATCTCTCTTCTCTCCCCCTTGTCATTATTCTCACCCCTTACCTACATGCACTACCCAAAGCAGCAACAGAGATAG
>BOPP01000289.1:1099685-1136980 GCA_017312745.1 Gryllus bimaculatus | reverse complement strand
TATAATAGTAGTGACGTACTGGGAAGGTACTCTCACGACAATACAATTATATAAAGGACGGGGTACTTTCGTAATGGGTTTTCCAGGGGGTTTGACGCTGCATTAGAAGAATGATCGAAGAAAACTCTTTTCGTAGCAATTAAAAGTTTAATGATTTGAAACAAACTATGTACAAATTCTTTACAATACGCAGTGTGCAAGGCCTTTAGTGCTTCGTGCACAGTAACGCTTACCTTGAGGTTTCGATGACCACCGCTGGTGGAGGCGAGCGGGGGCGCGTGGAACGGCGGGTTGCGTTTCGGCAAACTTCGGTCCCCCGAAGTTTTGTCGAAAATCGCTCTCCTGGCGTCGACTCCGTTGGCCCCCCCGAACACAATGGCCAACGAGCTCGCCGGGGTCCCCCGCCCAGCCGTGCAAGCAATGTGGCATCTACTAACATTGCACAACGCGCATTACGACCCGTCGCGCAGTTCCTGATCAGCTAGTTGTTCTTCTCAATCCCACTCGAATGTTCGCACGGTGCAGCCCGGCTGCTGGCATCACACGCGGGCGGCATGGAAGCGTGTCTGTCGGCCAGCTCAAACTCAGTAATTAATGGTTTTTTCACTGATCCTCGGTCGCTGGTGCGCCTTCCATTTCTCGCTCATCACCTGATTTCATCAATTTTTTATCAGCCTCTAATCTCCCCCTTAATGGCTACAATCATACACACTGTTGGGTAATATCACTATTTAAACTTGCCCTGGGGCAGTACAGCCGTCCCTGTTGCGCCTGGCAGGCCTTTCTGCCTATACTCCCCACGTCACACGCTCGGCCGTCTACCCTCGATTTGACGTTGTGGAGCAGGGTGGCGGGCTTACTAACGCTGAATGGATTTTAGGTGCTTTTTTAATCTGAATTAGTAATCAATTTTGATTGTTATTATGCAGAAAGTTCTGAGTTTCATATTTTATATATATAATTATTAATATATATATATATATTTATTATAATATATATATATTTTATACTATTCAATTAGTATTTATATGGCTCTTTGCCTTCATCTTTTGACTTTATTTGCTTCATAATGTTCTTATCATAATTCACGGTGAACGATCACACAAACATTTTTCTTATGCCTAAATTTTAGTTACCTGAGAAAGTTACTATATATATATGGTTTTTAATCCCGAAAAAATTAATTACGGAGGTTAGAGCGGTTGCCCTAAACTTGGGCATATGTTACAATTAGATATTGATGATACAGGCCACTAAAACGTTACGTTTTAGGCGCCTAAAAGGTACAGAAATTCGTTTTAAATAAGCACCGAAAAAGGCTAATAAAACTTGATAATTGGAAACCTCCCCGCCCGAGTGCTCGATTTACGGAGGCGGAGCACAAGTGTTTTAGAGCTCCCCGACCGCCGCCCGGAGGCAGAGGGAGTAGGGGTGGAGTGGGGGTGGGGGCCGGAGCGCGCCGATCGTCCCTTTGAGAAAGCTTTATTACCCGCCCCCTTTCTTTTCTGGTAACAAGCGTTGTCTTTTAACGAGAAAATAAATAACTCGACCCCTCTCTCCACTCGCCTCGGCCCGGCAGTCGTTTAAAAGTCTAACGCAGCCCTCAGTCCTCTTCGCAGAGTTCGGGAGCGATCCGCCAGAGTCGCTGCCTTCAAGGCGATGCCCTGTTGCGAAGGAGAGTGAAAACGGTATGAGGAGGGATATAGATAATGACCAGCTAGTTCGTGATCAATTTCAATGTCAAGAATATTAGAGATAAAATACATTTTTCGTAATTTTTCGACTACCAACGGTGGTAAATCAAAAACTCCTCAGCGTAGTTTTTTATTTCTACTTGTTATCTAATTTTAATTTCAATATCGTTAATAGTTCTATCTTATTGTCCGAAAAATATTTGTCTATTTGAAAGCTAGCGACTGACAGGGGAGAGGGGCCTCCGTTATCCAAACAAAGCCTTTAAATTGTGATGATTTCTGTGCAGAGTTGCCAATGAATATTGATCCAAAATCAAATCTTACTGCGCAAAGCTACTGAAAATTGAAGAGAGCTTTTACTTGTTTGGTTGTATGTTTTCCTTTTAAAATGCATTTCTATTTTATGGACTTGCCTTCTAAAAACGCGTCTGGGTTGACTAACTTTTATATCTGCTTTGCGAGAGTTGTGCAAAAAGTTTTCAGTATTGCTGTTATTAGCAGGAGTAATGTAAGGGGCCACGGTAAAAAACTTAACGAAACAAATGTGTGTCATTTTTACCATTTTTACTATTAATACAATGAGTTGGACTTGCACATCAAAATCCTGATCGAATGCAAGAACGACTCCCCGACGACGTGCGTAAGTTGCAACATCTCTCTGCTCCCAATAAAAAGTCACGTAGACAGAAATATTATTTGGGCAAGTTATCTACCTTTAATATCTTATTGGAGAAATTAACACCGGCTCGTGCATAGGTTGCACGGTGTCAAAACCCCCAGATAACCCTAAAATACTTTTATATTAGAACTATATACTTCCATTAATTTCATTCAATAATCGAAAAATTGCAGAAATATCGACGTGTCATTTTTTTAAAATCAATGAGCGCGTGTGGATTTCTCTCGTTGGCGTCCAGTTGCAAGTCAGTCAACGCTCCTGCGTGCGACGTCACGCTTATGCACGTTTAGTATTGAGCACTCGAGCCATCCGACAGCCCGTGCAACCACACGCGTCAGCGTACGGTCATTCACCTCGTGCGACGATACACGGAAAGCGCTAAAGGCTGATATCTCACTGTGCTGGGCAGGCGTTGGCGACCTCTGCGATTTGGAAGGGAAATACCAGTTTCGTGGCTTCGTCTGAAACTCACGTGTTAATTTCATGAATTCGTTCTGTTAAGATCTGTATGAGCAAATTATAAATCTAGTATATTGTTTCTATTTTGTTTTATCCGGTACAAATGATTTCTATATACTCTTAGTGATGAAATACTGTTTTTTAAAATCTCGATTTGTTATAATTAATTGTCCAAAATATATGGTTTTACTTCAATCATTCTGTATCCACAACAAATTGATGTACTTTTAAAATTCATTTTGTACATTAATTACAAGCGTTTGTCCTAGAGAAGAAAATAGAATGGAAAAAATACAGTGAAAAATAAAGAGTCAGGACTGAATATTTAAAAAAAATGGTTTAAAACTATATTTTGAACATTTCAGTTCATTTCACAGTCTTTTTAGTGACACATTAACTATTCTAGTCCATTCTTCAGAGAAAATGGAGGATTGCAAGCTGTAAGAAGAATTATATAATTTTTTAGACTTTGATTTATAAATCTTTGACTGGATGATTGTGTTAAAAATTCCCAATATAAGAAAATTGCATTAGAAGTTCATTCATTAAGGGCTTGAAAGCCGACCATAGGAATTATGGCACTTCTCGAAACGCATGCTTCGAAAAAAATATTTATTCAGAAACTAAGAAACAGAAATAAATAGTTTGAAGCATTTGAAAGAGAATGATACAGAGCACACGACTCAATAAAAATGGAAAAAGTCTCGAAATTTCACTATTTTTCACAATTTGGAAGTAGACGGCTACCTTAAGGTCTCAAAATAGTCATTTGCATTTTTTCCGTGAGCAAAAAATGAAATTTGTTACACCACCTATAGTATCACTCGGCGACGGCGATTTTGGTTTCTAGAATATTACAGTAATGTTGTCAGCATATGCAAGCATTACTGCTTACTTTGTTTGAAACACAAAATGTATTAAGAACAATAAAATACGACACCCGTTTGCAGTTACATTAACATTATTTTCGTTAGACGTTTTTTTAATAGAGATCACTTAGAGATCACTTCGTAGACCACTTAGTTCACATTGTCTGTACGTATTCGAAGCGCGTGTGCCAACAATCGTAGCATTCAAAGATTATATATTACGTGGTCGGCGAAGATTGTTAATAATGCATTGATTCTGAATGACGACTATACTGCGAATTTTCTATCTCTGCCCCTCAAGGCCCTACTTCGCGATGGCATTATGTCACGGTTTTTCGCGACTTTCTCTGTCTGTCATCCAGATGTCGTATGATCGCGATCGTATAGCAATGCTGGATACGGCCGCGCTCAAGCGACATCTAGCGTTACAACCCAGAAAAACGCAAAATACTGTGGCATAATGCCATCGCGAAGTAGGTTCTTGAGGGGCAGAGATAGAAAAATCGCAGTATAATAACTCTGGACTACACGAAAATACTCTCTGTACCTTATAGAAACAATACAGCGACTAATGACTGGACTTTACTATATTTCGACATAGCTCATAGCAAGCAACTGGCGAATGCTGGGGAATACCAAGTTCCTTGAAATCGTAGGGCGCGCTTGTCCAGACAGTGCTACGATCTGGCGGCGGCGCTGAGTACTGTAATTTAAATGGTACGTAGTTAATTATTAGAGCACTCGTTATGTGAATGTTCCACACTTCTTAGATAAAATGCATTCTTGCCGTAATATCTTGTTTTTGAAATTGTATATTATTAAAGGAATTATTACGTGGTTTCTTATCTTGCACGTCATGAAAGACACCTCGTAAAATTCCGAAATATTGACTGTCAAACGAGGACGGTGGTAACAGCGAGGACGGTGGTGGCGGAGGTGGCGGTAATGGCGGTGGCGGAGTAACTGCGGCGGCAGGGACGGCGGCAGGGACGGCGGCAGGGACGGCGGCAGGGACGGCGACAGGGACGGCGGCAGGGACGGCGGCAGGGACGGCGGCAGGGACGGCGGCAGGGACGGCGGCAGGGAGCGGCGGAGGGACTGGGGCAGACGGCGGCAAGGGAGGGCCAGGGAAGCGGCAGGGACGGCGCAGGGACGGCGAGGGACGGCCGCGGGACGGCGGAGACGGCGGAGGGACGGGGAGGCGAGGCGAGGGACAGGCGCAGGGAAGGGGAAGGGACGCGGCAGGGACCGGCGGGCAGGGAGGGGCAAGGAAGGCGGCAGGGACGGCGGCAGGGACGGCGGCAGGACGGCGGAGGGGACGTGCGGCAGGGACGGCGGCAGGGCGGTGGAGGGCAGGATGGCAGGGACGGTGGCAGGTGACGTGGTGGCAGGGACGGGCGGGGGGGACGGCGGCAGGGACCGATGGCAGGGCGGTGCAGGGACGGGGTCGGGGAAGGTCGGAGAGGGGGACGGGGAGGTGGCGGCAGCGGGGGAGGGGGCGGTAGGGGGCGGGAGCGGGTGACGGGGGGGCGAGGGGCAGGGCGGGTAGGGGACGGGGACGGGTGGGACGGTGTGGCGAACGGTGTGCGCGGGGTGGGGGGGCGGTGGCGACGGCGGGGCGACAGGTGGTGCGACGGTGGTGGGACGGTGGTGCGGAGGTGGTGGCGGCGGCGGTGGGCGGGGGTGAGAGGTGTGCGGGGCGTGCGGGTGGTGGGGGGTGGCGGGGTGGTGTGGCGGCGGTGTGGCGGGTGGTGTGGGGAGGTGGTGGCGGGGGGTGGCTGCGGTGGTGGGGCGGTGGTGGTGGCGGGTGTGGCGGCGGCGGTGGGGGGCGGCGTGGCGACGGTGGTGGCGGCGGCGGTGGCGACGGCGGTGGGGCGGTGGTGGCGGTGGTGGTGGCGGGGTGTGGGGCGGCGGTGGGACGGCGGTGGCGCGGTGTGGGGCGGCGGTTGGCGGGCGGCGGTTGGCGGAGGTGGTGGCGGCGGTGGGTGGGGCGGGGGAGGCGACGGTGTGGGGCGGTGGCGACGGGGTGGAGACGGTGGTGGGGCGGTGGTGGCGCGGTGGTGGCGGGGCGGCGGTGCGGCGGCGGTGGCGACGGTGGTGGCGGCGGTGTGTGCGCGGTGGTGGCGGTGGGCGCTGTGGACGGCGGTGGCGGCGGTGCTGTGACGGTGTGGACGTGGTGGGCGACTGGTGGCGACGTGGTGGCGACGGTGGTGGCGAGGTGTGGCGACGGTGGTGGCGACGGTTGGCGACGGTGTAGACGACGTGGGGCGACGTGGTGCGGACGGGTGTGGGACGGTGGTTGGCGAGGTGGTGGCGAACGGTTGGTCGCGACGGTGGGTGGCGAGGTGGTGGCGAAACGGTGTGCGAGTGGTGGCGAGGTGGTGGGGGGGTTACGGTGGTGGCGGGGGTGTGGGCGGTGGTGGGGCGGTGGTGGGGTGGGGCGGGCGTGGCGACGGCGGTGGCGACGGCGGTGGCGACGGCGGTGGCGACGGCGGTGGCTGGTGCGCGATCATTTGTTTCGGCGGCTGCCTGGCATCCCTTCGATCGCGAGCGATCGATTTTTGTCGCCGGAGGGCGCATTGCAACCCGGTAGCCGTCGGATGCACTGACGGCCGGATATTTGCGCCAGAGGAAGCAAAAGTGGCCTCAAACAGGATCCGAGGAATCATATCATGGAAGCTTAATGAAAGAATGCACTCGAGGCTGCAGTTCTGGCTCCGCAAAATCTCAAAATATCGTCTTAAAGAAATGAAATCAAAAAGAATTTTTTGCAGAAGCAGACGAATCAAAAATTCAAAAGGTAACATGTCTATTTGGCAAACGTTCTTCCATTGTTTTTACCCTAGAATTTTATTTTCTGAATAAACGTGCGATGATTTACAATATATTATAATTGTCGTGTTAAATTGTCGAAAAGTGTACATTTGTGCCATAGTTTTCATATTAGTTTTATGTTTTTATATCTTTTATATTTCATTTAAAGAGCGAGGTGGACGTGTCACGTTTTGAATGTTTCTTCTTCTAATACAGTAACCGATTTTGGTGATATTGTAAGTGTTAATAAAACGGTATGTTTTATTTCAGGTCAGAATTAAAATATATATATATATATATATATATATATATATAATTAAAATATGATTATAATTGTACTCCCTGTACAGTACAATATCTCCGTTACTGAATATAGATCATATAGCAACCATCTTTTGTACATTTTTGACACCACGTGGTCTACTGGAGCAACATTTATCTACGACGAGCTAATAAGCACTAGTGCTGCTCCCTTCGTCACTAACATCTTCTCTTTTCTTAGCGATGGAGATACCATTTGGGGTGAATACCAGAATTCGAAAGATTAGAACGCGAAAGGATGTAGGTATTGTAATGGCTTGAAGGCCTTCGGCCTAGCCACATAGGATCAAGTGAACTATTTTTTTTTGTAATAATTACCTATTAAATAAAATATACATTTCAAACACAGATTTTTTACATACATTTTTTCGGGGGCTCTTTGCAGCGAATGCAGGTGTCGATTTCAACTAACCCTGCCGCTGACCCACTATGACCTCCATGGAAATACATTAACTTTTATACACTGGACACAGACACACTTGCGGTCTCCTCGACCTGTGGTCTTCCACAAAAACACACATATATAAAGACGGGACAAATAACCACACCCAACCACGGCGGGACTCGAACCGGCATCCTTTTCCATCGAGGAAATGGGTTGGCACACGCTCTATTGACCTCGGCCATCCAGGTCAGCAATTTGTTGTTTTTTTACATATAGTTGCTGTTCATAAATATATTGAATTATTGAATTAATGCCTTATTTTACGTGGCGAGACTCGGGCCATCAGGCCAGCTCTTCCGTCTGACCACCCAAATTTCGCTACTCGTCTTTCACCAACTCGCAGAGAAAGGAGGCATGTCTGGCCGAGAAATAGGCGATTTTCAATTTAGCTCAGAGGCGTCATTAAGGCTCGAGGATATTTTACATGCAAGTAAATCTACTAACATGGGACAGCCGGCTTTACTTCCCCTCCGAAGGAAGGCGTACGAATGATTTTTTCGCCCTTAAAAATCCACGGCCAGCCCGCCAACTTGGGTATACCAGTCCAATAAGCTAACCATTACACCATCGTCGCCGCATAAATAGATCGACTCCACAACACTATACTACGAGCAATATCTGAATGTTCCTCAGACTACACACGCAAATGAAGCACATTAGTTGTTCCAGTTCTTAAAAACGCTCTACACCTTTCCAAAGAACTGTTTCAGAAATTCCTCGTTTTCCGTGCAATTGCGCAGGAAAATGCCTCGAAAATTCACAACGACGTTTTGTGTACAGCTTAAATGCTGCACCCACATGAAAAAGAAAGGTCGTAATCTCTCCACACGAATTGTTCGCCAGGTGACGGTTTGTGAAGCGTTGACCTTGCGTGTTGACGCTCGCTTCGAGGGATTTGCGGATAGTATTAATTACAGAGTTTTGTGTTGAAGTGGCGAGCCGCAAGGTAAAGCGCAGGCGCTCGCTCCGTGTTCCACGAGCACTAGCGCATAGACCAAAGTTTAGCGTTCTTTATTTAGAAAACTTAACAACGAACTGTATCCAGATTTGTCAACTTTGAACTGTATATTATACATGCGATCAGGCTCCACGGAATTATCAGCAAGCACAGAATCACACTGTATGGTTTTGAGGGCTTTTGCGCCGTTAGATTCGGTTGCGACCTCTGGTGTTGTTTCGTAGTCTAGTGATATTTATCTCCGAAAGGTGATGCTGTTTAAAAGTAGGCAAATATATCGTTTTAACGTAGGTTTTTTAACACAACGGATAACTTTGTTGTTCGGGTCCTTGTAAGCGTGGAATTTTCATTGGGTGTGAAAAAAGCAGTTTATTATTTTCAGAAAGTCTGCAGTTATTTGCACGTATTTTGCTGTTCATTATATCTGCTGCGAAGGCATTGGTAACATCGGTTTTGAGTTCTATTATAAATTGATAGAGATTAGTTATTAGTGAGAGCTCTGTATTCGGACGAAAGCAACCTTGCGAGGCTACACCCTGACGCTGGATAGAAGCAGGGGACCTTGGCCGGGGGAAAGAAAAAGCTGTATAACGGACATTTCGACCGGCCGCCTTTTGGCTCTCCCTCATCGCCTCATTTTGTAAAATAATGAAAGGGAATCAAAGAGTGTAAAATAATAAAATAAAATAAAGATATTAGCTATATTAATAAACTAAAATAAAATAAATAACTAAAATAATTTTTATCAATTATTTAAAAATTGATTATTATTACACAATATCGATATAAGGCTATTAATTCCAATATCTTAGGTAAATAAACGTGCACTATATTTTGAAGTTAGCAAGGAAAATACTATACGAGCAAAAAAGTTTACATTCCAGAATTTCATATAAAATCACAAAAATATGCGAAAAGAGAAAAATTATTCATTTCATACCAATTGTAATGTCGTGTATGTTTCTTACAACTCAGACTATAAGGCATATTTATTAATCATCATTAACATTTCGCCTTAATTACATGATTATATAATAAAAAACTAATATGCTTAACAAAATTGAAGATAGGCGATTTTCATGGCTTGCCCTTCATACACATTGTCTCCACCGCATTGTAACGCCAATTTACTTTCAACGGCAAGTTTTCTCGCGTCGCTCACGGCGACGCTCGTGTCTTCGCCCCCTAGCGTGAACTGTAAACATCCTTGAGTCTATCGACTGCATAATTTCCAATTCACTTTTATAAGAAAGCACTTTTCAAGAAAGCCTCCAGAATTCAAACTATGCAGTTACCGCCAGAACGGCGCTAACTCGGCGAAGTGTCGATTCAAACGACTTCCGTAAGTTGTACCGTCTACTACACTTCAGCCGAAAATATAAATCAATTTCATGAAAAAAGGCAGAAAAGTTTAAATAGGTCTGGTCCATAAAACATATTTATGTGAAAATCATCTAAAAAATATTTCTTACAACTGCTAATTTTTCATTATCCTTGAATATTCACTAATAGCCTTTAAAAAATGTTCATTAGAATAAAGTAGGCAACTTTCTAAATATCAGACACCGCGCGACACCGCGCGACACCGCGCGACACCGCGCGACACCGCGCGACACCGCGCGACACCGCGCGACCGGGAGCTCGCACCCGGCTGCCGCGGCCGCCCGAGCGCGTGGCCTCGAGAGAAAGATGGGCGAGCGAGTTTGGGCCGGTAAAATAACGGAGAATGCACACCTCTACTACATACACAGGTAAATTTTTTTTCTGTTAGTTCTTGGTGTTTGGGTTAAGTTACCTTTGCATATTCAAAACTGTGGGCGTAATCTGTCAATAAAATTGGTTCACGCGATTGGTCATTGTGTTTAAAGAAACAATTTAGTTGTGCCAACGTTTCGAAATATTTAATTTCTTCATTAGAGTTAGAGCATTCCTTTACGCACAATCACCAACCCCGTAAACAAATTTTATTTTATTATTGACCAGTGGTCGTGATTCTACAATTGCTAATCTTACAAGTTCACTGATTATGTTTTTACTTCAACTGCCTAACTATTCACATCAAGATATATTTGCACTGGTGACATTGGGATCGGAATTGAATCTTATGGGATTTCTGAATGTTTATATTGTTTACTGACCTGTTTTTTGTGCTGCTTCCATATTGATTCGGAAGTGGCTGCGCTGTTGCTTTCTAGAGCTGGTTTGTTAGCCGCCGCGATGTTCTCAGCTCGTTGCTGGTTCGAGGCCGGGTGGGCGGTTTGGTCCGTATATTCTTCCGATGAAATGTTTTGTTGCCTAAGATTCACGACACAGTTGATATCGTCGGTGCAATCAGTACTGATGAGAGACTTTAAGGCGTGGTTTATTGCCTGGCCTTTCGATGGGTCAACACCGTACAACACTCACTACCCCTACGGGTTTGCACTGCTCTGCGAGCACCAGGGCCCTATAACTCCCATATAAGGTCGTGGGGACCATTACCCGTGGGAGCGCTGTAGAGGATCACATTCTTACACGAACTAAAATACGAACTGCTACCAACGTTATTTAAAACGCAGGTGGGTTCTCGGGACGCAAACACACGCGCTTGATACGAAAGATCGCACCGCTGTTCGCGCTACCTTTTCTTTCGTGCGTGAATTATTATGAATAAATGTTGAATATTATGAACATGAAAGTTGGCGAGCCTTGCCAGCAGCTGTATCCGGCGACACTAGCGCATCCTTTAGGAGCAACCTCTAGCATTGTCACCAATTTCGATGGAGAGTTGCCGGGCCCTGGCGCGCACTGAACGGACACGACTGTTCGCCACCGCTGCTAAGTGAGAACTGAGCAAAAATCGGTGCGGCGCAGCAGCACCTTGCATCTTTCACAGAGCAACTATATAAATCGTCTGTTCACATGGCCAAACCGCCATTCCGCCACCGGCGTGCACAACGGAAACTCTTAATATTCCTCAACTGCTTAATGTCAGAGTATCTTGACTTTAATACATACAATTCTTTGATACTGTTCTGATCAATCAGGTTTGAGTATATAGTTGATTGTTTGGGGGAAGATTTTGTTTTAATAAAATATGAAATTTAATTTTCACACTCATGTCCCTTCAATCATATGGTCATTAATTATGTATTAAATTAAAATTTACAGGTGTTAATCATAACGGTGAATAATTAAAATTATTTTGTATGTCGTCGTCACCTTTGCGATTTACAGTTTTTTCCTGTTGAATTGGAAAATAACTGTGAATTTAAATTAGCAATCAATTGCAAATTTGGTTTGATAATTGCTGTTCGAAAACACAGAAACCTTCTACATTCGTGTGTAATTTTCTTTTACTACAGAATTTAGACAGCAGAATTCATAAAGCAGGTGTGGCCTGACAATTTAGTACAATACCAGAATTAAAGCACAAAAATAAACTCACAAGATAACTCAATTAACATAAATTTACTTTATTACAAAAATCCAGACAGTGAGGAATATTATATTTTTAATTTTGTTTATGTTGTTATTAATCAGAAAACTCGATGATTTCCACCTTGAATTGCTTTGGGACACTTATTAGAAGCAAAAAAATATTTCCGAGCATTTTTTGGTCTTTGCGTATCAACTTTTTAAGAGTTCGCAAAAATTGTTATTGACAATTTTAGTGATAATAAATTTCTATGAAAAGTTTCTTTAGAAATCATATTTCTCAAGGAAATAGCAAGAGTAATACGAGGATTTAAAATTTCACTAAATTTTCTTTTTTCTTCTGAAGTTGCCACAAATTTTCAATGCAGTATTTTTGGGTTCTTGGGCCAATTATATCCGAAAAGTGATTAAGTACTAATGTTTTTAATACTTAATGAGATTAAACTTTCGTTTAAAAGTTCTGCTAAGAGTGCCAGTACATCTATACGATCTGACAGCTGTGAGGATTTACTTGCATCAAAAGCATTTCAATAGGATGAAATGACATTCTCCTTCTTTTTAAAATAATAATTATTATCATAATTATTTTTATTATTGGTAATTTTATTACGTAAGAAATGCTCACGTGCAAAATAGCTCGAAGAAGGAAAATCGTATTTAGTGATTAATATACTACTAGCACGTGTTTCATAATTGTCGAAATATATTTAATTTTAGGTAAATCAGAAGCTCTTATATCATATTACAGATATATAAATTTTAAAATATATTGTTTCGTTGGGGAAAGAGAATACGACGAAATTTGATGAATCACAAAAAGAACTGACATATCTACAAAGACATTTTATGGGCATAAAATGTTGCGCGTAATATGGCTTCACTCACCTGCATGTTTGCAAATTGCAGAATCAACTCTGATATGTAAATAACTCAACTAAAACCTCATGCAAATGCTACTCACTAGATACATCGAAGTTCAAATGAAAACGTATTTGAAGATTCAAATCCAGAATGTCTGTGTTTCAGATACTCTCATTGTTACAAAAGAGATTGGTAGCAAAAAAGCCCGTTAAAACCTTTCATTTTTTATATAAACTCGCCTTCAAAACTGTTTTAATTTAATACATTTGTTTTTCAATAAAATAAAAATAATATACAATAATAAATTAACAAATACTCTTTTAAACAGATTTGAAACTATGGCTGTTGAGTATTTCTCTCATCTAGCTTGTACTTTTATATTGTGTATTTTCGAATAAATGTTAAATTTGTAGCTAATACCTGTACAACAAGAGTTTTCAGAGCTTAGCAGCAATCTATGAAATAAAAATAACCAATGGTAAACACGTTATAATAATACGTAAATATAATATGTTATTTATCATTTCCTTTTTTACATAATAAACTGTTACGTGTCAAATTCATCTGCTTGCTAATCAGAGAACAATGTCTAATTATTATATTAGGAGGAAATTTTCAAGCGTGCAACCTGTCAGTTGTTTGTTGTAGTGCACGCAGAATTGAGAACATAAAGTGTTTATCCTCCTTGTATTTCTTAATGGCTTTGAGTGCGCGACAAGTTCTGCCGACTAAATATAAATATAGAATCACGGTTTTAATCGCGCAACTCTCCTTGGCCGATGGCCGACATTTCACCTCTCTGTTTCAATAAACAGAAAAGTGACGGTAAACCCTAGCAGCGAGCACTGATGTCAACATTCCAAATGCAACATCTTCATCGGTAGAGCAGAAACTATTTCCTGTTGAAGACAAGAACTCATGTTCGTGTTTTTTCTCTAAAAATCTAAAGAAACGGCTGAGATGGGTTCAGGCCCTTCACCAGAGTTTCTTCGAACTCCTGAGAATGTTAGGAAAACTTATAATACTGGCCAGCTAAAAGACCAGCTAACGTGACAACTTTTGAAAAATATCTCTATCAAACGAGGACATGTTTTTGTGCTCGATTTAGGGTAGTTTCGTTTCGATTTGTGTTGGCAACAGCCGCTGCCAACCTTCACACAATTACACTCTGTATAATTTATTTACCTACTGTGGATTATCTCTCCAGGATAGAATATGAATGGGACTCGGAAGAGAATGTGTAGTGTGGCCATAAATCGCCCACATGCAAATAATAGTAATAATAACAATAATAACAATAATAACAATAATAACAATAATAACAATAATAACAATAATAACAATAATAACAATATTAAGATTTTTTATAATAATATTTTATTTTGCAATTTGTTTAGGTATAAACATTTGGCAAAATTACATACAGTAATATTAAGATGGTGGACATGATCAAAGAGAATATGGTAGTGATGAAGATGATTAAAATTATTTCGGCATTCCGTTCCTTTAAACAACCCCAGAACTCCTGTACATCTGCCGTCCACGACGACTACTCGCAATTCGTTTCCAAAACTCGAAATCGCCGCTGTGGCCAGCGAGGGAGGAGTTTCTGCATCCGCATGTCCCTGGACCTCTCTTGCGAGGACCCGAAACTTTGAGAAAGAAGAAACTTCGAGGTTACAGATCGAGCGGCGATTTGCGTGCTTAAACGCTGCAACTTTGACAAGTTTTTTTCCAACGAGAAATATTCAAGATTGCAGTGCGTCAATAACTGGGTGCAAGTTTTTCGCTCCCAGATTGGATGCAGACCCCAAAATACCTGCTAATCCGAACGATTTTCAGAAAATAGCTGTAAATACTCCTTTTAAACGAGTTACCGAACATGATCGTTGTTTACGAAATGCAAGGCAGATCTATAGATTCATGGATATAAAATTCTCTGTAATATGATTCATTTCTGGTGCTATTCTCGTCTTTGTAAGCTTTGTAAATACCTGTCAATCCGAACGATATTCTAAAAAACTCTATAAGTACTTTTGGTTTTTATCAGTTTCCAAACACTGGGTTACGATTTTTTCGGTATCAGGGGACCTCAAAACATGTATTTTTGTTGAAATCTCAAAATCTATTTTCCGCAGCATTACATAACTTTTCTTCACTACGTTTATTACTCCGTATGTACGTACACATACGGAAAACAAAAAATGGAAATGTGTTTCGAATGAAGAGAACAATAGTGTTCAATATTATTAAACATTTCAAAAAAGAAAACAGAATTGAATTAACGTGTCAAACGGGACGTTCTTGAGCATTTTCTTTCAAAGGAGAAAATTATATTTTCAGAAAAAGTAAGAAAAGTCTTCGATTACAACAACTCACATCACTTCTGAAGTGGAAATCCAAATTGGGAAACATAGGTATCCCGAAAGTTTTAGACCTGTTTTGCATAGAGCCAATTTCCACAACAAAATGACTAGGCGATCACTACACATCAGTACTGTGAATATTAAGAAAGGAATAGCTTTCGCAAATGACCACTTATTAAAGGACGAAAATGGTGGCAACGAGTGAAGTTTGCGGACGAGAGCAAGTCGACCTTGTGAGTCTCAGGTGGAAGGACTATCGTGGGGGGGAGGCGTAATGAGGAGCTATGGCTCATTAACATCAAACCAACCGTGAAACACGGCGGTGCAAGTGTAATGGTTTGCGGTGCACGGTGGCCATGGCGGGGGGGGGCATAAGTTTTTATGGACAATATTATGAACCAACACGTATACTTGGATGCATTAAAATACAATTTGAAGAAGAATGCGGACTTTCTGGGTCATTGCATTTCTGTTACGACAGCAACCTCAAACAAACTGCCTATCTTGAAAAGCTGTGGCTACACAAGATATCACAAATGTTCCAGCACAAAGTCCATATTCCAACACAAAGTTCAGAAATAAATCCCATTGAAAATCTGTGGACAAAAGTAGATCAGAAAGAGTCTATTTATTAGAAATGAACTTCTAAAAGAACGATTTCGGTAGGAGTAGGGAGAGGATTTTCTAGGATTATGCTCAAAGTTATACCAAAAACCGTTAAAAAACGTTAATAAGACAAAATTTGGGCCCAAAAATATTGTTTCCTTAAATTTTAATTTTAAAATATATCGATAAAACCTAAAAGTTTGTTGAGATGAGAAAGGGCATATCATTTTGTCTTATTACCTCATATTTTGCCATTATTTCTGAAAAGTGAATCAAATACAAGAGATTCCCTTAAATGTGCCATTGAATTCAGTAATTTCTTCCAAAAGCCTTTCAGTAATAGTGCCACTACGTTTTGTGCAATATCAGGTCAAAATTGTTATTGGTAATTTTCCCGTAGAATGCAACAATGCATCTACGGTGCGTCCGAGGTTAAAAATGAAGTACGGTGTCTTAAGAGAACAGTGATGCCAATCGTGGCGCTTTTTTGCTGCGCTGGATGAATCGAATACCCGCTCAATGGTGAAGACAAATCCCGCAATTGGGCGGAGCCCTAGTTTAGCTCTGGAGAAGTTTGTCTCGAACCTTTCCAATTTTATGAGAGTATTTTCTTCTCTTCATATCTAAAACTAGTATTTCTACAAGACTCCGATACACAAGAAACGTTTCTGTTAAGCTTCTCACGTCCTTTGTGCTTCGAAATGCCATAAGAAATCAGGACGAAATATTAGTTTTAAAGTGCACTACAGTGTTACATTACAGTATCCAAAATTTAGTCCAACTTCATGCAGTTTCAAAAAGGCCAAGGCTCTTGGTTTCTTTTTAACAGTAGAGAAATAATACGTTTTGATTACCGAACAAAATATTTTAAATTCCTTTAACGACAAAATAAATGGAGCTCACGGGAATAAACTGACCTCATTCACGGGAAGCCGAACTGCCTCGCACCAGGGAAGCAAACAGTCACCTCCCGGTAGGCAATGGGTAGAATTCCCGTTCGAATACATAATTATAGTTAAATAATTATGAACATTAATAACCATTTGTTTTACGCAGTATGCATCACTTTACCACTCTATCGCATTACGGTTGGTGGCTCACACATTCTAAATTAAGTTTGCAAAGAAAAATAAATTAAATTTTTAAAAAATTGTAAATTAATAAATTTACCACAACCTACAAATCAAAATGAAGAAAAGCAAACGAAATCACATTTAAATTTGAGGTGATTAAGATCATAAATCTCAAAAACAAAACAACTAAACACAGGTATTCAAATGGAAGCCGAACTTTCTGAGAACAGTATGATACGGTAACCGAATCACGTGGCACCGCAGCTATAGGTGTGGCTATGGCTATGGGTGGGTGATCCACCATCCAAACGTATTCCTTCCTAAAAAAATTAATAAATTCTATAGATATTCTCCACTATTTAGGTAAATATATATTGTATTCGAGGTATTATTGTACTAATGTAAATCTTGTTTTGAAAAATTATATTGATGAGGATTTAAAACATTTTTGAAATCTTAAAACCGGGGAGGATATTTATTTACCGGAAACGCCCATAAGGCCCTGTACACTCTTAACCTCGGATGCGCTATACTTACAGCTGCCACTAGCAATAACGGAGGTCGAAGCAAATATGACGGGAGCGGCACCAAGCGAGAGTGTAGGTCAAGGACAGTGGGAATGAGCAGCAAAAGTTATTCTTCGATTTCAATCGTGGCACAGCAAGATCACGAACTGTAAGCAGAAGAGAACGATGTTATCTAATCGGGAGCCACAAATCTAAAAAATTAAGTTCTAACGAAGCTCACGATGACAGTGCCCCCTCCCCGTCCAGCACGTGAGCTTCAAGGGCCACTATGTTTAAATCGGAGAATATGTTAGTGCAGCACAGGGTACGACAGGATGTAATAACTACAAATAACAGTAACGCAAGTGAGATTTTTCATTAGGGGTGTAGGTGTGGTATTACTCGCGAAACTTTTCTTGAACGATGGATTGAAGAAATGCGGGTAGAGTGGGGGTATTAGTTACGAAATTGGTCACTAGATTTTATGAAGCAATGTCAATCTCTGGAGAATCAGTCATGTCTTCGCAACTTTCTTAATAATTTGCGTTCTAATTTTCTCAGGAGATCGAGGTCTTTCCTGTGATGAATCTTCACCTGCTTTGGTCATTTATTTAATTTTTTTGGAGAAAATCACGGTCAGAAGTTCTCGTCTTTAACGGAAAATAGTTTCTATTTCGCGCCAGTGTTGATGTGTTTGGAATGTTGTCATCTACGATCTTTTGTCTTCAACTGTTTATTGTGTCAGAGAGAGGGAAGCAAGGTCATCGTTCAAGAAAAGTTGCAGCGAGTAATATCTGATTTCATGTTTTCTTTCAAGACTATGCCACTCATAATCTTTCAGTGAATGGCGTGCAAGAATCGGAACCATATCTACTAATTAGAGATGACTTAACCTTACACATTCATCAGCTGATTTCGAACTGCTAGGAGGTGCACCTTGTCACTTACTCGCTGCGGAGTGGAGAGAAAGTTATGTAATTATGCACGAAAAGTAGAAAATTTTCAGCAAAAAAAACTCATAATATAGGGTCATAGTAAAGAAACTGTGGATAAATTCAGTTGCTAAGTTTAGAAAAAATATCACGTAACACAATTAACAATACAAAATATGTTTGCAAACAATGTCAAATGTTTTGTAAAGAAAAAATTACAATTTATCAGCATTTACAACAGATCAAGAGATTGAAAACATTTTAAAAGATTGGAGTGTAAACGAGAAGAAATGGAATGACAAAAAACAAAGAATATACTATCGTAAAAATTAAAAACTCGTCATCTGTATTAAAATTCTGCGTAGAAAACACGGTTTCTTCAAATTTAAACTTTAAAAACTGTGTATTTAATAATTCTGTCTTTAAAAAATTATTGTTTAAAATTGTTTTTGTTTATTTTTTGATCGCCTTCTATTGGTTACATGCTGTTCTTTTGCTGTAAAATGTTAATAAATTAGTTATATCGAGGTACATTTTATTAAAATTATATTGTGTTATATTAATGAAATTTCATTGGGGAAGTAATACTATTAAATTCCAGTCGTGCCCTCAAAATTCTCAGATAAATCGACAGGTTTATTGACAATTTCCAAAGCATTTGTGGAATTACGTATAAAAATGTATTTCATAATGAATTTCAAATGACTATTAGTTTGTTGTTTTTATACTCATTTACAAAGAATTCAATTGAGGTATTAAATTAATTTGGTTACATAATAAATTATTTTCACCAGATATCGATGTATTACACTTGGGTTTCCCTACCGCATTTATTTGCACAAAAAGAGCGACTGAGCTGGAAGAACTGATTCGGAGAAAAGTTAAGCTTACTTTTAAAACACAAGACATCTTCTATTCAATATTTTCATTGTGACTCTCTGAATTGAAATATTGTATAGTTTGGTCCAAATAAGTTATTTTTAAAGGTCAATGTTTATAAAGATTATCTTTACTATATGTGTGCTGTGTTTTATGTATTCTTTATTCTCAAACACAGAGAATAAAGAATAGACTAAATAAAACTCAGCATACATGTAGTAATTGTAATCTTTATGAACGTTGACTCTCAAAAGTAAGTTAGTGTATAAGTTAAGTTGGAACCAAATAACTTATTTTTAAAGGACAATAATTATATAGATTACCATTATTACATGTGTGCTGAGAGAGAATTAAGAATGGACAAAATAAAACTCAGCATACATGTAGTAATCGTAATCTTTATGAACGTTGACCTTCGAAAATAAGTTAAATTAAGTTGGGTCCAAATAACTCATATTTAAAGGACAATAATTATATAGTTTACCATTTCTACATGTGTGCTGAGACAGAATAAAGAATGGACTAAATAAATCTCAGTATACATGGAGTAATAGTAATCTTTACGAACGTTGACCTTCAAAAGTTATTATATAAGTTACGTTGGGTCCAAATAACTTATTTTTAAAGGACAATAACTATTAGGATTACCATTATTACATGTGAACTGAGTCATGTATTCTTTATTCTCAAAGAGGGAGAATCAAGAGTGGACTAAATAAAACAGCATACATGTAGTAACATGTATGAGCATTGCCCTTCAAGGGTACGTTATTGGCCAATCGCGGGTCGCTGCGAACCCGGGCGCCCCCCCCCCCCCCGATCGCGAAGTTGCGTTGCGAAGTCGCTCATCAAAGGGCGTAATCCGTCTCGGCGCCGGCGGTGCGAAGGTCGCGGTTGCGCCTCGCTCGGCCCCACCTGCGGGTGAGCCCTCCTGGGCCCGTCCCCCAGCGCGCGCCCAGCCGCAGCGCCCGCCAAGGGCGCGGGCGCCCCGCCCTCCACCGCCCGGGCGAGCGGGCGGGCAGCTTCGTTACGTCACGCGGGCACCGCTCATGCGCGGGATCGTGGCCGGCGGCGGCGGCGGGCGGCGGCGGCCGCCGAGAGCGCGGCGCCCCGCGCGCGGCCTCAGTCGTCGCTCGCCCGCGGTCTGCGCTGCTGTGCCGCCGCCGCTCCGCCAGCGCGTCGCGACGACCGCCTCTTTGCCGCCACCGGCCGCCGCTGCCTCCCCCCTGCGCGCCGGACACACCCCATCCACGCCCGGCCCCTGCGGCACGCCAGCTGTCATGACTGTCTCGTTCTCCGCTTCCCAATAAAGACCCATTATTTTTTTTCTTCTCTCTGTCTCTCGTCTTCTCATTGACGAGAGGACGTACCAGTGGCAGCGCCGTCGTGCGGAGGAGGGGCGTGGAGGCGCCGGCGCGCGTGGCGGGACGAGGAGGCCCGGAGGGCGTGTGCCATGTGAGAGTGCAGTGCAGTGCGTGTACAGTGCGTGAGTGGTGCAGTGCGTGAGGCGGGAAGAGGACCAGGAAGAGACGGCGGTGACATCGATGGCGCGTGTGGTGGTGCTGTGGGTGCTCGTGGCCTTAGCCGGTGAGTAAATCGCGGTGGAGAAAGTGGGTGCCGAGTGGGGGTGCGGTGTCATTCGGAAGCAATGATCTGTGATGGAGAAATGAACGAGTGGTCTTGGTTGCTGGTGGCTGGTCGTCCCTTTACCCCCAAGCTATTGGGCCCCGTGCTGTGCCGACCCAGGGCCTACCGTTCAAGGCCGGAAGTTGTAGTCCGAGACTGGCGACCTTCCGGCGTTAAGAACCGCGCCGCGCGGCGCCTTCGCCGTCCGGGGCCTCACATCTCCAGACGGTCTTCTTCCAAAGCCACATTTCGTTATCCTGAATTTTCCAATTACGTGCCACGGGAGGAACCATAATGAACTGCGAGGGGTAATGATGTTCCGGGGAATTTTGATTCCCGGAGCTGGGCCACCCTCTGGCGATAAACTGCCGCCTTCCCCAGCTGCGCGCGTCCCCGACGGGAGACGTCGAAACAGTTGCCATCTCCCCAAGACGGAGATTTTCTGCTCGATTGGCAATTGTTCCCCCAAGATTTCGTTTTCTTCTTTTTTTTCTATCCGTTTTCCATGTTCTTTATTCCTTTTCGGCCTCCAGAACCGCAATGTCTGCATTTGAAGTTAGTTGAGTGAATAATGACGTTGATGGTTGAGCTTTTAAGTTTGCTATCCCGCTGAGATAGTTTGCGCACTGCTTCATCAGGAAACTAATTACAGAATTTTTGCTCGTAGTCAACATTTTTTAAGGAATGTTCTTGCAATCTTTACGCAATTTTACAGTAGATGGAATAATTAAAATTACGTGTTTCTCTCTTCATGGATACTTTCTGATTATCCATCTCTAACTTTCGTTCAAATTTTAGTTTTTAAACTGTGCGAAAAATGAGCTCTCTTAAATCAGAGTTGTAAATATATTCATAAGCAAGACTCTGATTCAGATGACCAAAATTTCTTTGAAAATGGCATATGAAAGACTTAAAAATAAGGGAAAATGAGCAATTAAAAAAAATTCAAACCTTTAAATGAAGACTTTAATTTACACAACGAATTTTACAATTTTAAATTTATTTACTGTTTTTTTTAAATTATATTTAATATAGTATTTTTTTAGGTGCAAATGTAATCAGTAGTTTCCAACCGGCAGTTCAGAAAGCTGGAGGAATTACGGAATATCCGTGTAATTTTGAGAGTTCGAAAAAGCGTCAACTGCAATAGCGAATGTCGTTCTGAACGGATGATGAAATAAAAACTTTGCTGTAGTGCGTCATTATGAATTCATGAAATATTCATTACCACAAAACAGGAAAAAGAAACAAAATGCGAAAAACTGACAAAAATGTCTGGAAGATTCATAAAAATGACCCAAAAATCGAAAAATTGGAAAAAATTACCCAACAACTGCACATTTCTATCACCTATATATCGTGATAAAAGTTCATTCACAAGTTAACTTCGTCAAGAATGCACCAAAGGCAAGATGACACGTCTTCAGAATCCGAGCCCTGCTCCTAACAATCAGAACAAATAGTAATGATAATCAGAGGAAACATCTGCCGGCTGTTGAGCGCCCCGTGGCGTATTGAGCGCACTTCATGGCGCACCTGCACGGCTCGACGTGTGATTACGCGCCTCGCGTTGCGTGCACATTCGCGTCTCTCCGAAATATTGACGGTTTTCGAAACGCGTAAATCACTGTAAGTGTTATTTAAATAGTGTTCAAACGAAATATTTTACCCGAAAAAATGTATTTAGTTTTTTTGAAAATTCACTCGCTTTTTATTAATTTTTTTATTTGATAGTGAAAATCGTAATAAGTTATCTTTTTTCTGATTTATTTTTCTATCTTGAAGTTAACTACTGACTACTTATTTAAATTTTTCTCTGCAAGAATCAATGTTTCGTTGTCTCAAACGAAACTAGTAGTATTTTACGAGTTGACTTGAACAATGCGCAATAATTAGTGGTTCTTTCACCATAGTGTATATAAATATAGATATCTGTACTAAGGTAACTTATTGAAAAATAATTTAGAAAATGTTTTCCAGCGTTAGAGAATATTTTTTATATTCTTATTCTACAAAATATTTTGACGATTATTGCTGAAAAAAACAAACTATTCTTTTTGACACAGGAAAATCAAACACTATATATGCACTAGAAAAGTTAAATTGATTGTTTAGCTTCCCAATCATCCTCCCTCGAAAACAATGAAAAATAATTATTTTCATTCCATCCCCGATCACTTGTGTTTTTAGTAATGTAGACAAATAAGGAGTCAGGGATAACAGTGATCTTTTCACGTCAAGTTAAATTTATCACGAACATTTTAATTCGCAAACATATCGCTAATTCATGTCGCCGCGCATCGAAGCTGAAACAGATAAGCCTACGAGAATTCCAGCTCTGGCGACAACAGGCAGATTGGAGCCACGGACAGGGATCGTAGCACGTACGGTACAAAGCTGCCTTATCCAATTTAGTAATCTCTATAAACTCGCGATGTATAAATTTTTCGAGTGTAATTGAAAACGTCACGGCCCCGGATTTCATTTCCAACTCGGCAGTTGTGTGCGCGTTTCCGCCGCAGCCGCTGGGAATGAATTTCCCTTCGGCCGGCCCGGCGCCTCGCCTTGAGCGCCGGCGTCGCCAAACGGCCCCGCAGAGCGACGTCGCGACGGCGGAAGGCGCCGCGACGCTCCGCGGCGCGACGTGACGTAACATGACGCACATCACTGATTTTAAAAAAAATAGTAACTTATTCGCCATTGCTGCCTTTCACGGGTGTTGATAAAAGTTATTTACGCACCAAGGGTTCTAATGATCGAGCTGCGACAGAAATTCCGAGGGAAAAACTTTTTCGAAATTTCGTACATACATGATTTTATTTTCTAACGGAATTTTAATTATTCACTTTTACTTGTTTACTAATTAACTGGACACGGTTTGTCATTTTATATACCCCTTCCATAACTCTTTCATAATTCCATCTCAAAATTTCTTCCGTAAAAAAAATGTAGCAACATTCAATTGTTTTCATATTTCCCTTGTCATTACGATCGTTTCGACCCAGGTAAGATACGTAGTTAATATCGAGCTGCGTATTGAAAGCAATTACAAGCAATACCGTATCTATAAAATACATTTCTCTCTCCTTTAGGATTTGATCATTCCTAAATTCTCTTGTCATGTGATCATTCATAACTATTGTTGCCATGTGGCTACTTACGCATAATCGTAATTGAAAGTAACTATTTGCTAGTTGTTTATTTTTAAACCATTTTTCGGAACCTTTACCTCACTGAATAATGTGAGCGGTGAAATGTCAATGCAACAACACAACTTTTCGGGGACACACATTGGAGTGCGAGACAACGGTAAACTCCACAGCGCACTTCATTTCATTTTCTATTTATTGGAATAATTACAATAGACCAGTACTTAAGTACTTTTACACAAGTAGTTTGAATTACTTTTACATTATTAACGTAGTACATATTACTTTCACATATGCAAATTAAATTAACCTTTTAAAGTAACGTAATAATGTAACTAAATGTAACTACTCAGAGGTAAGGAAGCTCATAAAGCGCCTTACTTATTCTCCAACGATGCCTAAATGTTCAAAAATGCTTCAGTTGGGAACGTGCTTTTAATTTTTGTTTGGAAATCGGGGATTTTAGCTAGGTGAAATTGGAATGGATGTTCGATTTGGTTGATGCAAGGAGTAGAATTTGCTGTAGATCTTGGCAGTAAATGGAATTACGAGTGGGTTATTTAATACCTTTTGCAACTGAAAAATTTGAATCGAACTCCCTTTATAATTGTAATGAGGTATTTATTTTGAATGACTTAGATTTTGTTTAAGTTATTTCAAGAAGCATTTAAACAGACAGGTCACACGTAAATCATAGGGCGGATAATATGTTTGTAATTGTCTAGTGCATTGCTCAGAGAAATTTTATTTTTGAAATTAATAAGCAGTTTTAGTACGGAGATCTTTACTTTTGCGTAGCGCCACGGGGCACTGTGTGCGCTCTCTGCCGTTCTGAAGTGGCAGAAATTAGTGCAGTAGAAGGTACTGCTCTCGTGTAGTGAGTGGAGGGCTGCCAAGCGAAAATACGATATCCGGGACAAAGAAGGTGCGCACTCTTATAAAAAAAGGTCTAAGCGTATATGTTGTTAATTCTCACAATCGAGTGTTTTGATAGAATTACATAACGTTCGATGTTCATTCTCCGCCGCTCCTGTGTTCACAATTTGCTTTCCTGAATTACTGGTGATTTGTCGTATACCGTTTTATATCGTATATATCGTTTTATCGTATGTTTTATCGTACATACAAGTCCCGCCAACGAGTTTTACTTTGGAAAATAGAATAGCCTGGAAAAGATAAGAGATATATAAAAATTAAATTAAATTTATAATTTTTTAAATAATAATAAGAATCAAGTGACTTATTTGGCATCAATCGCCCCTGAAGCTCCATGGCCACCTTTAGATTCGAATGCCGGTTGCATTTGCATTGGCTCTCCTCGGATCTGATTGGGCGCCCTCGCCATTTTTTTTACGCCGCATTTTACCTGCTTGGTCATATAGCAACCACTGTAATTTTTAACATTGGGGTAACTGTAACGAGAACGTATAAGCACAACATGACGCAAGCATGAGCACACACAAACATCCATGCCTACGGTGGGATTCGAAACCGCGAACCTTCGAGCCGAAAAAGTCACGGCCTTCCAGCCCTACCGACCTCCTTCGCTCTCGTTTGTAGAGCATTTGGTAGATCATTTTCTGACTTGGAAAGGCAACGCTGGAAATTGCGCAGTTTCTATAGATGATTCGCCTATTTCAAATATTCTTTCTTACCTGCAGAAACAATGACCTACTACGTCGCGCTTCGTTTTAACCAATATCTGATATTATTTTAGAAATATTAGCCAATGCCATTATTTTAGAATTTTGATAGAATGATAACTAAAACAAGACAAAAATAGTAAATTTAAGTTGGCACGAAATTAAATCGTGTTGTAATGTACAAGAAAAGGGGATTGCTTAAATTTACGAGCTTCGGATATAACCGGACGTTTCTCATTTCTGAAAGAAGATTCGGATGAGAATTAAAGACGCCCACTTCTGAGAAATTCCCAGTTCAGTGGCGTCATCTCCTGAGGAGCCTCTTGCCGTGCCCGACAAAGGCGTCAAACACAAGTTGAGATCCTTCTCCTCGAAAGGCGACCACCCTTAAATTATTACATTTTTATTACACAAAAATATTTATAATTTTTTTCTTTCAAGGTAAGTGTCTAGCACAAGTGTGATTAAATACGCATTTAGAAGTAATGAAAATCCGCACAAAAGCTTTCGTGAGACTGACATTTTTAACATATTGGACTCTGAATTTGGAATGTACCTTTTGCTTTGGAGTAGCGTTACCTAAAGTTAAATTCTAGCTCTACCACATCCCACCATCAAAGTCAAAATGAATAACGTCTCGAACAATTTTCTCTCGCTGCACTGGATTAACTACAACAGCGCTGTCCCAACTTTTTATCTCGCGTTTTTACGAATATAAAGAAGGAATTGTAATGTTGCGGAAAAAACAACTATTTTTCAACAAAAATATTGTATTGTGGAGCTCTGACACAGACAAAGGGAATAAATAATGTTCGTATTCTAATAGTCTTAGTTCGTATTCTAATAATTCGTAAAGTAAATTTTTCATTAACGCAATGTATGCTCAGAATCCGCAATTCGTGGGTCTTTGTTACCGAAAAATTAGCCGACGGTTAAACGTCCGTTCGTCTGCGATCAACGCTTGGGCCTAAACCATCTACACGAATTTCTCCGAAATGTTGTTTCCCCATCGACCTGAACGAGCTCGAGGCTCTGTTAAACTGAAAGATACATTTTGAATTTGGGTGATACTTTTAACACTTTTTTTGTCGCAGCTAATTGATTTCTGGGAGGGTAGGTCGCCCTGTGTCAATCATATCGTCACCCACACTCTACAACTTATCAACAAATAATAATAATAATAATAATAATAATAATAATAATAATAATAATAATAATAATGATGATGATGATATGATGATGATGATGATGAAGCAAAAATATTTCATAAAAATAACATTTGCTCACGAGTAGTTGTGCATGTGAAGACTGAATGTTGCAATTAATGTGAAGACTGACACAGCTTACTCTTTGCAGTTCGAAAAAAATACAATGTCTTGCTCTGCAACAAGCCATCCCAAATACGTCATGTGGGAATAAGCTCTTTTTAAACAGGATCGATAGTTTTTTGTAGTAGATGTAAATGAGATTTCTCAGATATATGAATAGGTGGAAACCAGAACGGTATAAGTGGCATTTTTTAAATTCTGAGAAAAACGTGTTTATTGTACGCTACATTTCAGTGACAATGAATTTTCATGGTTTGAATGAACAATTGAAATATCGTTGTTTTAATGATGAAACAAAGCACAACGACTTAACAGTTATATTGACTTAAATAAACAGATTTCTCAGAATTTATATTATGTCATTTATACCCTTCTGGTTTTCTCCCATTCATATTTGCAACCGGAACGTGAATACACTTTTAGAGCTCAAGATCCGGGAGTTGAAAGATTGGAATTCACAATTAACTTCACGTGTTAACAAGCAATATGAATATTTTGTCACAGCTCAACAATACCAATGTATCATATTTGGCGCATACGCCACCTTGAGCCGTGACAAACGTTTTGCCAAATTCACAGTTCTGCTCCGCCACAAAGAGCCCTTCTCAAAGTCATTGAAGAAGAATAAATGTGTGGAATGTAAGATTCCTTCCCCTATGTCCTCGACCGATACATTTCAGAATCTCATTCTAGATTTGTCTGGCCATCAGTAGCAATAGAATGAATGCAAGTGAAGAAATGTGTAAGATCTTACTAATTTGAAAATTTTAACTGCCACTAAGGTTTAAAAAAAATTCTTAAATTTGTAATTAATTAGACAAATCTGAATGGAGAGTGCGAAAGAAAGGCCATGGACGTCGCCTTGGGAAAGCTTGCACTACATGAATTCTTCAGTGGACGCTTTCAAGGCAAAATCTGGAATTTGTTTCAAAAGTAAAAAAACATTTCTTGAAGTTGCTTGGTTAGTAAATCTTGGCTAATAGAATCTGTTTGACTTCCGTGCAAAGAAAATGTAACCACTGCACAAATGCAAAAAACAAATACGAAGCAGTACGTAAGTACTATATGCAATATCTTTAGTTTTTATTTACGCATTAAAAGTATCTAATGAGAAGAAAGAATGGTTTGATATGTTACTTCAGAACATAGATTATAAGAAAGTTCGTCAGAAATTAGTTAAAATAATTTTATGGTTTGATAATAGTACTTGATAAAGATCAATTTACAAAAATCAGTTGCTTAGTATTTGAAGTTTTTAAAATTAACATTGAAATTTCGACTTGGATAATATTTACTAATAAAATATGACGTCACCGACACTGTAAAGTGTTTTAAAAATAATTCCATGTGTTGAAAACTTCTTTCGTGCTTTGCTTTGTTCAAATATGTTCTTACAGTATCTGGTATTGTTCTTATCATCTTATCTTACATCGTAGAAGCTAATTATTATTAACTTGATTGGCCACATTGGACCACTTGAGTCGTTCCACTTCACTTTTTACTGTTCATGGTCGACTGTCGAAGGTTTTCACCTTGAGGTGAGGATAAATCCTCGAGTTACAATTCTGAATGTTATTCAGAAAGATGATCATGAGAGATGGAGGATGATGGATGATAGGGGGTGAAATAGATACATTTTAGTACAGCTACGTTTTTACGCCTTTTTTTGCCAATATGCACAAAATTGCACGTAACATATTTGCATTAGTACAAATGCTAAATGCGAACTTGCGGATTGTGCCAATTAGTTCCTAAAATTCTGTCGCAACATCTTTTGCAACTACATTTGATTTACCTCGGTACCACTTCCATTTCTTCTCCCCTAATGTTTGAAGAGATTAAAAATCCACAAATTCAGTCTAATTTGTGTTCACTCCTATTTCTTCAATTGCTCTATTAATCGTTTTTAATGCGAATCTATATAAACATTAAAGGCGAATTTTTTTTGTTTATGTGAATAAGGTGTGAGTTGAGTTGAATAAGAATACGTTGTGCGTCATATTCAACTGAAAATCGGTATTTGCACACTGATGTAACAACGTTAAAGTGCGAAGTCGAACATAAGAGCGCTCATTCTTTCCCTAGCATTACTCACAGTTTAGTTTTTTCTGTATTCACTTGAAATTTTTCAAGTTTAATAAGGTCCGAGGTGATTTTGTTCGTAGGTTTTCAAAAATTTATTTCTCAAAATACGATAATTCGAACCTAAAATGAAATCAATCTGCAGCGCGATTTCCTTGTTTTACTTACGATATTTTAATTGTTCCCTTAAAGAATTGCACATCGGTGTTGCCAACGTCGTGAAACAAAATGTATTGTCCGAACACTTTCTTTGGTCATCTACGCCATCTACGTAGATCGATTTAGGGTTGGTTTAATTCCTAGCTTTATCACCAGGATGACAGCACCAAATAGCAAAAAAAGAACATTTATAGAATTTTTCTTGAATAATCTCAAAGGATCCAAAAACAAATGATCAGGAGACTGAGACGTGCCGAATGGCATCTCGTAAATTTTGATAAGTGCACGAGAGGTGGTCTAGCTGAGAATGATGGAACCGAACACTCGAACATTTGCACATACGCAGTAGTGGAACTAAGCTATGCATTTCTGTGATAAGATGAATATAGGTTATGTGTGCTTTGTACGTAATCTTATATCGCGAATAAGTATTAAAACATACATACTCTCATATAACAATATGCCATCGCCTACGCATAATTTTTGCTAAATTATAAGATCCACGACAGTGGGAGAGGTCTTATTCCCCGAGATCTGAACTTAAGACGAGTGCAGAAATAAAGAAATTTGCCACTATTGCAGTTCTTTCACAAGATTTTGAATACTAGATGGGGAAAAATGTACGACTCTAGTGTTTCGTTTACTGTGATTCAGTTTCGTGTCCAGGTGATTTAGTAGATAAAAGAAAACAGTGATAGTGGAATATTCGCTTTTTGATGTATTTGTGATATGAGAAAATGTAAAATGTGAAAAATTATAGTGCCATAAGAGATTAGTTGCGGTTTTCGACAGGAAGCTCAAGAAAGTGGTGACTATTATTCACAACAGCTCAGAATTCAGGACGCAATCCCACGTTATAATATTATATTTGAAACAATTATGCAACAGCGATAGCCTATTTGAGAAATATTCAGTATACAGTTTCCATGTCTTTTCTCATCAACCAAGCAACCCGGCAAAACAGCATCTGGTAGAACAGATACAGTTTCAAGAGTTTTCGCCTATAAAATGAAAGAACGTAGAAAGACATACAAAAAGAAAAGATAGAAAAATTAAAGTATGTGCATGTCCTAGAATGTCAAAAAGAACTCGTTAAAAGCAACATGAATTCTTGATGTTGCTCCTAAATTTCGGGAGTCACAAGACATCCCTGTGCTCTTAGCTACCGAACCAATGGAAGCACTCAGATGTGATGCCTAGACCGGAACTGGATTGCAACAACCAACACAAAGACAGAAAAATTGTGGTGCTACAACAGCACAAACTCTCTTGGATTATTTCTAAGTTTAACAATTTTCGAACATTCAAGTGATTTGCTTGGAGTTCAACGAAACTGAGACCTACTTAATTCTCTTCAGCGTTCCTTGCGCTACCTACGAAAAAATTAAAGAAATAATTTGAAGTGGTTCTTAAAAAATGACTTTTTGAGAATTTAATTAACATCAAGAAGAAATTTCGCAATAATTACTCATTTTTTCAAATCATTACACATGATCTTTTTTAAAGATATTGATTTTAGAGCAGATTTCATTTCAGGGAAAAATATATCTGTCGTCATTATTGTTTTTTTTTTTAATGTTAATTTTTTGCAATTTTCGAAAATTCTGAGAGTTTGTTGGAAATGGGTCTATCACTACTTTTTTACCGTTCTCTATTACCTACAACGAGACAACTTATAAAGAAACTTTGATTCCGTTCTTTTGAGCAAATAATTTTTTAGAAATTTTTTAGATTTCACGCAAAAATACTGAAAAACTACTGATATTTCAAAACCGTGATTCGTGATTTTGTTTCAGAATTTGACTTTGAGGAACAGAATATTCAAAATAATAAATTGTACCTTAAATATTGTAGTTAAGGGAGGACACGTAAAATATTTTGAATTTTCTCAATTTTCAAAACATTAGCGATTTCAACAAATATTTGTGAATCGCGTCATTCTTTTTAAACGTCCTTTGAATTATCTGAGTATAATGTATATCAAAAAAATAGACATTTTGAGATAATTTTGAAAATGTCGGAGCTTCCTAACATTGAAATATCCGTTTCACACTCGTTGGGACGTGTGTTAGTTTAGATCACCCGGAGAATGTCAATTTTGAAGTAAATCGTGTGAATGGTTTAGGCACGTAGGGAGAGATAACTTGTTTGAGGAAAATTCACGCAAACGGACGTAGGTAGGCGCCGGATCTTACAATCCAGCGGGGGAAGATACCCGCTTCCACCCGCGATATAACAGTAACTACAATTACGGGATTAACGATCTAATGACTGTTGACGCGCTCAGAATCATCAATCAATTAAATCTAATCAATCAACGCTATGGTCGCTACTGATGACCACGAACGGACGTATTGCCCTCAATCTTTTCGCATTGTCACATTGTTCTGTGTTTTGTATCCATGTTTGCTTTAAATTGAATTCCTAAAATTTCATTTAATTGCTTATAAAATACGATTATGCTGCAATATTTTGCGTTTGTAGATAGTTTTTATAGGCAGTTGCTTAGAAGAAAATAAAGGGATTTTTTAATAAACAAAGCACTCAAATACGGTCAGACATGCTAGCACATTTACTACAAAAAATATCTGCTATTCTCGACAAATTACACAAATAATGTTCGAACCTATTAACAGTGTTACTGCACGTTCTGTTCTTCCTGTTCTTGTAAACAGTTAGTTCCTATTATCAATTTTCACTTGCTGTTGGTATTCGAAATCTGTCCATTTTAGGTTTATTAAACATGTAAATAGAAGTTTAGAGTTCAGTATGTTTAAAGTTATGAGTTCAATATTGTTAGAGTTATATTGAGTAAGAATAATTGAGTGGAATATTGAAGCTGACATGTTGTGAAGAACGGATAATGAACAATGTTTCCGTAATGAAGATATTTTCCTATAGATACGAACCCCGTAATAAATTCAATACATCCTTGTATATATAAAAAGTTGAAAAAGAAAACGTACATTGAATGGGTTTATTTAAAATAATTAAATTACTGATTTCCATTCAAAACTTTTACTTACGGACTCAGAATATATTATTTTATTTCACCATCTTTATTAAAAAATATGTTACCATTATAATAGTTGTCATAAAATGAGTGTAAATGAGATCATTAAGAACGGAAAAAAGGTTTTTTAAGAAAATTCGTCCAGATTTTGAATACGAATATGAACATTGTAGTAATTTCCATTCAATTAATTTAAAATTGTAAGTATCTCTGATTTGTATGCCCGAACTATTTTGCATTTAAAAAAATGGAGTATTTAAGAAAGTATAGTAAAGGCAATCTTCCCCATTTTTACCGAGTGAAATAAGTCAGTCCCTGTAATTAAAAAAGTATATAAATGAAAACATCTTTGGTTTAACTCCAATTGTAATTTTCAGTCTCCAAAAATATTAACATTAAGTATCTAGTGCGAGTTTAATTAACTTTCAGCAGAAAAATAATCATTCTACTTTTCCAAAAATTTAACACGTAGTCATATTTGTTATATTCATATTTGTCATTCGGATAAAATGTTAAAATGTGTTGTACAGTGATTGCATTTTTCGTTTAAATAATCTTGAAAACGTTTATTGTATTAAGGACATCTTTGCAACCAAAAAGGTTCATCACAGAGCAAAGTATTTTTTTCGTTGATGTTAGCATATCTTTGACGTTACATGTGCGTTCTATGTAGAAGACTGAATAGAAATATATTTAGTGCTTTTTTTAAAAATAATCATGTAACATGCATGCAGTATTCTATGAATGATGCAGAGGATCTAACTTGAAAATATCCAAGCCATTTTTACGAGCGTTGCATATCCAGGTGAATGTATGAATGTTCGAAATGAATTTCAGCGTGAATATTTCATTTATTTTTGCATGACATGAAAAGACTCATAGAAAGTGAAGTATTTTACACGTTTGAAAAGTTTTGTGCAAACATTTACTAAACTGAAGTTAAAATTCTGTTGTATTTGTTACCGCCACAGAGCAAAATCAACCACCAGTGTTCTTTATTCATTCCTGATAGGCTTACATTCATATCAGAGGATAGAAAACATTTTATTCCTACCGCTAGTTTGTTAATTTGAGCTGGTCGACTACATCTCATGGATTAACTTTTCAAAAAGTTAGATGTAATATTTTCATGTACATTGTAATAATATTATTGATATATATGCATATTGACTTGGTTTAAGGATGCTTCAAAAGCTCAGAAAGTTCTGCACCGAATAAACTCAAATTTTGTCACGATATAGATTCAATGGTCCTTTTCATCTGTAGAATATTATGCAGAATTTTATACTGTAGAATACAACTCGTAGAACAAAACAGTATTCATGCCAAATACATCCCGCGACACACTCGACAAAACTTTTTGAATCTATATCGTTGAAATACCTAAACGAAGCTGTCTAGGGCATTCAAAACTAAAACTTCGAGGCCAATGGCGTCAAAGAAACGTTTCTCACACTGTGATCTAAAAGACGAGAGATATTTTAGAATATTCTGTTACATTTTTCCTCTGGAAAGGGGAGTGAGGGAGGGAAACAAAGAGAGAAACGGAGATGAAGGGTGGAACTACGCCCCGCCGGGTTCCGATAGTATTTAATATTTTGGAATAGTAAAATCATTTCAGACTATTGGCCTTTTTGCGATTTGTAGTAATACTTACCGAGATTACTTCTGTAATTCATAAGTTGAACTCCATTTAAAGAATACTGGTTTGACCCTCTAACTTCTTTATATTTATGCAATATTCTTTCACATCCAAATTTATAATGTTTTTTTTTTAATTTTTCGTCACTAATCAGTGGAGTATCTCTGGTTAGATTAATACCTCAACAGTATCCTTATGATTCTCTTGTCTCAGAAACACTTTAATTTGCCTTTGGCATAGATGTTTTAAAAATTATGATCCATCAGTGTGCAGTTTTATTGCCCTCACTCATCTCGAAATGATTTCAATTAATATCTAAGGTTCTTAATCAAGCTTTTGTACAGTAATACCTCTTACTCAAACTTACTTTGTTTAATATAAAAAAACACTAATGTTTCGCATTCAGATTTCCTTTGAAAATGTATTTTTAATTCAGACGCAACACACAAAAGTTCGTGTTTTTATATATTGCCTACTATACATGTTAGTATCCTATTTTTAAATTTATTTATTCTTATTCGACAAGCTTTGTCTTTAGAGGACTGTAATTATACAGTACATATTATTTTAGCTTTAAAGAATGGCGATCTGTAAGCAGTGGCTTTTATTAAAAGTAAATTTTGTGCTAAGTTAAACGATGCGAGTGTGAAGTACATTTCACTTTTTAGTCGACAGTTTTGGGGAGTTACGGTGGTTTGAATCGGTCTTTAGAAGATATGGATTTGATATTGAGGAATGGGGCTTCGCGACCTAATTTGTAGATTAATGACCTCGGGGACGACTGAGGTTTCGCTAAAAGTTGTGAGCTATTCCTGTAATATGGTTGCTTAATGAAGGCACATTTAATTATCTGCGAATCTGGATGTTTGATATGAACCAGCGGGCATTTAAAGGTCTTCTTAAAACTGTTTTGAATGGCTGTTCATTTTGAAGATCTATAGAACAGTATATCCCCAAACTGGACATGTGTAAGTAATGGTTTGCGGAATTATGAATTTAAATAATATCAGTCGGCACACAACTTTCAATGAAGAGCGTGTAGTAGTTAGAGGGGAAAATTTTGATATTTTGATAGTACTTTGTTGTCTATTACGTTAATGAGGTTTTCAGTTACTTTCGTAAAGCAACACTCGTAAGAATTTTATCGGTGAAGATGGTGACAGTCTTAATATCTGCTTTGAAGAAATTATCAGCTTCGTCATCGATGTCCTTCGTATTACTGGTAGGCTTTTTGTATATGCGTAATAAGATATCGTTATATTAGTATACTTGTTCCAATTTGCAGGTCCTTTTACTTCATGATCGAAGTGAATTTTATCGATCTGTGTAGATAACTATATTAATATTGGTCTGTGGGTGGAATCGAGTTCTGGTAGAAGTTTTTGGCGACTGGGAAAACTAACATTTTTTTGAGTGCTATATCTAAGAAATCCGGAGTGTAGTTTCGATTGGATGCATACCTGATTGATTCATTGGGAGATATTTTTGGATTGATGTTATTTGCAGTTGCGAAATCTGATAGTGCCTCTCCTTGCAACGATGTCGAGCTGCATACTCGTGCTGTATTTTTACTGTTGAAATCACCTAGTAATAAAATCAGATTGTACCCATGAATATACGTCTATATAACGTTTCCGGAGAGGTTATGTTAGAACGTTTATACCCTGCAATATTAGTTAAGGTATTACCACTGATTTCAATTTGTACTTCAACAAAATGAAGGTTTCTTGGCCTAGGTGTCGGGCAGCAATGTAGAGCTACACTACTGAGTGTAACTTCGTTGCTGAGAATTTTGATTAGTGCTCGTACACTCGCAACAGATGCACTGTAACACCTCATGATAATGCAGTTAATGAACAAAAATAACATTTAAGATCACCATATAGAGATTCGTGGAATCAGAGCACTGGTTAATAAGATTTAATTGCGTCAACGATTTACTTTAAAATGAACTTGATATTCAACGGACTTCAAACAGACTGCAATGGAAGAAATGTTGCTTTGTTCCATCGCGGACGTTATCCATAAAATAAAACTGAAGAAATAATACTTTCTGGGAGATTTTGTATGAACGCGTTGCAATCGTTATTGTTCTGCAGGTAAAGATCCTTCGTCCTAATTTCTGATGCTTTACTTCGAATCGCAAAGAGATTATCTCAGACGTTATTTTGATCGTTTCAAATCCATCACACCTCCCGTGCCCTGAATTTACAACGCCCAGAAAAATTTCCTCACACTTTTCGAAAATTATCCACATAATTGCATTATTTTGCTTTCTGTCACGTGCTTTTGGGCGTTGCTTTCGGATCCTTAGAGCCCCGGGTGTGGCTCACCACCTTTCGATCTCATCGAGACACTCTGAAAATTTTACTTCCTTCAATTTCACTATTTGTCTAAAAAGTTAATATTGAGTGCATTGTGTATTGCAGGAGTAACAATTGAATTTATAACATAATTGCAAGTTGCATGTATGATTGTCAAATTTGTGAACGAGCTTTATCATCTATTTTAAGGGCTTCGAAGATCACTAGTCAGCCACTAATAAATGTTCAGGGAATTTAAAATTTCAATTTTTAGCACTAGTGTTTCAAAGCCACTGACTTCAATTTTTATTACTAATGCACTCATGCTAGTGTGTTCAGATGAATTTGACAATGCAACAAAAAACACAAAATATATTCGTCTAACCCGATCTGCTACTATTGACTTTAATGTATCATGAAATAATTTGTATAGTTGAATAAAAATAAAATTAAAATCAGTCAGGTTGTCTAAAAATAGTAAATGCCAAAAGTGATAAGGCATTTCACTTTTCTGAATTCAGTGATTTTATTTATTTCAATTGCGCCACATGGCCTGTTGGCCTCACACCGCAACATTCCTACACGCAATACAAAATGTCAATTTTATCTCTCGTATCAGAAACCACTATTAAAGAATTCAAAATAATAAAAAAAATGTTTGTAGATTGTACACAAAATAATATTAATAGTATCAATTATTGTCCGTTCTTTCTTAATACTTTTCTGAAACATATTAAGATAAAATATATTTTGCGTCATTTTACTAACATTTTAAGGAATTCAAACAAAAATCGTTTTGAAAAATAGGTTGAACGACAATTAAAATACTATAGTAAGAAAGTTTTACTTAAAGATCAGTTGCTGATAAAAATAAGAGAAAGTGTTTTCAGTATTTTGCGTCAAAAATCAACACAAAACTACAAAAAAAATCCCTTTATGCGTGTGCACAGTTTTGTAGCAGAATTTTTGCGATATATCGAATGAACGGGATACAATATCAAAATAATTCTTTAATGGTATGAACAAGAAATAGATAATATAATTTATTTCATCTTAAATATGAAATTAAGGGAATGTTGATCTGGAAAAAATCATGGACTTTTGTAATACTGACATGAATATTTAAAACAGATTTGTACATTCATCTTTAAAACACGTCAGAAACCTTTGTTTCGTTGGGATAACCGACGTCAAAGCCCGCGCTGTTCACGTGAATCGTGACTGTCGCCATCGTTTCCATCCCACCCCACCGGAAATCGAGTAATTACAGTGCACCACTTGTATCAGAAGTTATCGCCGAGCATCGGTTTTATTTTACAACGCGCAGTTGAACATGTGATTCGGCGGGATCGCTGGCCGCGTCAATGATGTCCAATAACATTGTAAAAGTTCAGCCTCCCCGCTTGTGGGAGGGACATGGCGTCCGGTTCCAGGGGCGGTGCGCGGGGAGTGGGGGTGGGCGTGGCAAGGG
>BOPP01000289.1:1083699-1099183 GCA_017312745.1 Gryllus bimaculatus | reverse complement strand
CGGGAGCGTTGCGGAGCGGGGTGCGAAGGGCGGAAAACGGTGTGGCGTTGCGGGGCGTGTGTGGTACGGGGCGGGGCGTATGTGGTGTGGTGTGGTGGCTAGCGAAGCGCGCCAGGCCGCACGCGTGACCCCTAGCGCCGCCTGCGGTGGCGAAGCTCTCTGCACGGGAAACCTCAACAAGATGTTTTGGCTGCATCGCGTTTCATTTCCTATTTTGACCCGCGATCCTGTGTGTGGGGAAGCGACGCCTGCTGTTTGCGCTCCTGTTGGAGATGTGCCTAGGATAAAATTCAGGGACTATGATACGCGTTAGGCCCCCATTATTGTAAGTGAAAAAATAATAGTGTGATAAAATTTTAATTTTGTAATAGCAAAAGTATGTAGCATGCAAAAAAAAGTGAGTTTCGAACAGTAATAACTTCGAAGTACATAACATTTGATGAGTTTTAAGATGTGTACATATTGAAAGTCATCAAAAAATGGTATTTAAAACTATTGTTTCCATTATATTATTAGTAATCGTGAATTCAAGTGTCCGCCCAACTGGACAAGCGTCATCTTGAAGAAAAATTAATTATCAAGAAGTTTAATATCAAGGTTTAGGAATCCCCTGTCGCGCTTCAGAGCATGCATCATCAAAAAGGTGCTAGATGTGGCGGATGCACGGTTTTGGTGAACGAAATGAATTTTGTCTCGTGGGGAAGAGCAGGTTGCATGAAACCGACAGTTTATTAATTTCGTTTCTTCTCCAGGTATAATAAGTCTTTCCAGTTTTATAAACGTACGATATTTTATAAAATGGCTGTTTGTGACAAAATATACTATGTTTAGTTCATGTTCTATATATAAAATTAGAGATTCTCGGTTATTATTTGAACTTTTAGCAACACTTAGTGAAATTACGGAAGACTAGCAGTTTTTCCTATTAATTAATTATCTGATTTATAAAATTATCCTAATAATTAAATGTCCGATTAAAAGGTTGTAGCGTGACCAGACATTTTATTTCATTGTCTCTCCTGTTCAATTCACCCAATGTCTGTTGTCCCGTTTTCTGGCTGCACTCTTCAATTATTTGAATACAAGTCAAACACACGTAACAATAAAAATTCTCATAAGTGGCGACTAAATGTTTGAGGAGAATTTGAAACATTTCTGGCAGGGTAATGGTCCTTTCCAGGAAAACTCAATTAAATATTAACATTGTTTGTTTTTCAGAATTCGTAATGCGTCCAGTAGCCTCGATTAGCCTCAATTCCAGCAGTACTGTCTGAAATAATCTCTTTTAAAACATTGGAATATTTGTGTCGATATTGGGTTTTGAATTCTCATATTGTGGGTGATGATAGGTGAAAAAAAAACAACAACAAAATTTTTCAAGAGGAAGGAAAACACGTTTTAATGTTGATGTGCAGTTGGCAGAGTTTAAACATACTACACTTTCTATAATATAACAGTATTAAATATTTATTTATTGCAATATTTTTCAGAAAACTCCTTACGAAAACTTCCCATGCGCTTTTACCACATACGAGAAATTTTATCATCAATCAATTGGAAACGTCACAAGGGATAGTTTTATTTTCTATTTTTTTACCACAATTTCTAGTTTTACTTAAAAAAATTAATCGAACTAAAGAACAAGCAAATTCTGATATATTGGAACAAAAATTTAAAAATCGACATTTCGTCACACCTGAGGTTGACCAGCATCAATGACGCTATGCAGTGTTGAGTAAAGTTGATTAGAAAGGGTACCATAGCTTTCAGTAGGAACGCCATCACTACTGCAGCATCCCAGAGGTTCTATTTAAAGTCCAGGATATGCTGGGTTTTCGAAAATAGTTACACAGCGGTGCCGAATTCAGCCACAGTCTGGAGGAGAATTCTAGTGTCTGACTGAGTTGGTCTGTAATTTTTCGTGGTTTCTTCTATAAATCCGAAGTGAACGCACGAATGACTGACCGCATGCTGTTTCCCCACCCTTTCCCCTCCTCACCCCTTATACACGCTTACACCTACGTTCACTTCACAACCACACGTATCAGAAGTTCAGGCGAGAGGTTAGAACGTGCCTGCATGGGCAGGGCTTTGCTGAAGAGATGCGAGTAGGGTAGAAAGTTAGGTCGGCACCGAATCTCATGTTCTAATGGGTGGGCAGCGGTAGCTCTGCAGATTAGTTTACACGTTCGGAATCAATACTCGTTCATTAACAATATAACATACGTTTACACGTGACACTTTACCACTCATACATTTTTCGAATGAAGTTTGTTTTGGCAATGGCTGGTACGAATTACGGGCTGACCAATAATACTGTTAATGTTTTAGTATATTCTTCAAATGCCACAAAGAAATCGAATTATATAGATAATGCAGAACGCACTTCCATATCATACTTGGAATTTTATTTTTTAATTGTTTTATTTGCACAATAAATAACAGGCTATGACAAGATCTAGAATTGCAGATCTGAAATTTGCTCTTTGAAGCAAAACTTTTGCTCGCACAGTTACACAGCGCAAGTAATTAACATTATCATTACAGAAGCTTGCAGTATTACTCTTCATATTTAATGCGCAAGATACGGACATGGAAATTTTAAATTAAAAAAAATCTTCTGCAGCTGTTTTACTCTATTTTTTTATACTTTTATAAATATGATTCTGGAAAGACGATTTTATTATTTCATTTGCAAAATGTTTCCAACTAATACAGGTGTGTCTGAGTTGTGACCTTTTCTAGGCATAAATACATATTTTTTCATTAAAACTTCATTATATCCACAATTTTCAAAACTTTATGAACGTATTTTTACGTGAAGACACTTTCATCGTAGTTTACTCAGAAGCCTGCGAGCACCATTTTATCCTAATGTCTTAATTTACACGTAGGAGAACCGTATGTACCCGCTTTATCGCATGGATGTTCGAACGTGTTACTTTGCCGAGTGACCGCCTAGTCCTCGGACGCGTTCACACTGCAGGTGATTTTTCCCCCTAACGACTGACACCCCTGCACGTGTTACTGCGTTGGCGCAAGGATTCCGCGCTAAATGCATTCAGTACGCGAACATCCGTCTCCATCGAAAGCTGCACTGAGACGGCTTCGGTGGCAAATCTGTTTCCTCTTTCCCCGCAGGTCTGTCGTGAATTACTGAACAAAACCGTACCATTCGTTTTGGAATTCTGAGCCAGGGGGTGCTTCAAGTTCGTGATCTGTCATTGACATCAGCGAGTCCTTTACCCTGGCATGGCCTCTCCCACTCTCTTAAAGAGAGATTTATGGAAAGGCATCCAGTATTCAGATGATGATGGTGATGATGCTGATTGTTTACTGATTTCGGGCGAGTCAACTGCCAAGGTCGTTAGTCCCTTAATGTAGTGCATGTTCCCCCTTGAGAAGTAACGGTGACCTTCCCCCGATGAATGGTGAGATTCGGCGCCGACCTACCGTCAGCTAGCAGAGTTGTCCCCAACCAGGTATCTCCCACAAGCGGGGCACCGCTCCGGCTGGGACATGCTCGAAGCTTCCGACTAGTCTCCTGGCATGTGTGGTAGTACAGTGTACGTAAGTGTAAGTGCGTATAAGTAAGGAGAGAGGATTGGAGAAGGTAGAGGGGAGAAAGATTGGGTGCGGTCCATGGGCCGTTTGTTAGAGTTAGAGGAAAACTGCCGATGAGAGCAGCCGACAGCTAGAATTCCGCTCCTGACTGAACTCGACTTAGATAACAAGCCACAGTCGAAAATCGTGCAACTGTCGGGACTCGAATCTAGGATGATGCACTGCAGTCGCATTAGTTGGTGCCCTAAACCAGATCCTGGACCAGTATCTAGAATAAAACTATAAATCCTGTAGCAATTTTTTCATAAGAACTACGATCTTAATGCGCTTGAAAATGAATTTTCACCTGTATGTGAACAGGAAGTAACTGTTTCAGAACATAATTATTCTTCACAAAGTTTCCCTGATTTTCCAGTTTCTTCTCAATCCCCGCGTAACTATTTTCGCCCCTCGGGGCGCACAGCGTCTCCACAGCCTTGCGACGTGAATTTGAGGGAGTCAAACTTGCGTTCGTGAAGCTTAATAATGTGCCCCGAGAAATTGTAGTCTTCGTCTGCACTTGATATTAGAGGGTGTTAAGGTAGCTTCGCTTAACTGCTCCCGTGGGGGAATATAGAATACAAAGGCGAGGAAGAGTGATGGAATAAACAGAAAGAAAGTTTAAAGAGGAAAACAGTTTTTTCTATCACTATTCCAAACCCTATTTCTATTACTTTCTAAACATGTTATTGACTATGGATTCAATTTAAAATTAGTATTTTATGACTGTTATTTTCCAAGGCCAGTGCTAGAAACATTCTTCGGTGGCGAAGGCCACCATGGCATTTATGTAATTTTTACAGTAGACCAGTCTAAAGATGTATTGCTCTGTATATAAATTGAAACAACTTTATTTTTCTGATTCTACTTCGCACTTTGGGCTTATTAATTTTATACGTAGTATTCGTATAGAAATATCAATTATATTGGAACAATTGAGTTAAAATAGGCCAAAAATTGACAGAGTACTATTCTTTGCAGCGAGCAGTAATAACAAAAGATCATGCACTAAATGTTAGTACCATTGTAAAACAAAGCTGCGGAACGTGCTATTTTTTTCAAGAAATGAGCCATTTAAAGTATGACAGCTGATCGAAAGGCCGCTACACTCTCAAATTTAATATTTTTAAATGGCTGCACTCTGGGGATGGAAGAATGCAAGGACAGGAAAGCTATCTAGCGCAACAGCGCAACATCCTGCTGCAAAATGAAACAAAATGCATCCTACGCACTAAAACATTAGGTTAGACCAATTAATTCGTAGGGTCCAGTTTTTATTTAATTTTGTTTATTTATTATATTTTGAAAAGTTCTAATTTACAAAATCTAAAATTTATCCCCATAATTTCATCTAAAATACACAAATTAAAGTTCAGATGATTAATTATACAATTTTATAACTTCATTTTCATATATATACTTACAGATGAGTCATTTGAGATGGAAAAAGGATACAGGTGATTTCTCCCTAATTTGATGAACAAATTTTTCTATAGCGTTTTCTTGAGACAAGTTTCGTTTCTGCGCAGTAGTTTCTTGTCTTTTTTTTCTTCAGTAAGGTTCAGTAGGTTCAGCATAAAGCAGAGCCGAGTATATTTCTAATTGAGAAATATACTTATGGGATTACACCTGTTTAGGTGTTTTAGGACATCAGCTGATGTCACTACAGTACCTCTGACCGGGAGATCCTAGAGTTCCACTCCCGACGGTGGCAGGATTCCCCACATTGGCTAGGTCGGGTGCAGTCTTGTCTAGAGGAGAAATTTAGCGGCCGGCTACTCTGCTCGGTATTTTTTCCCGTGGTGTCTCCGATAAACACCAGACGAATGCGAGAGCAATATCTTAACTAACGGACCGCGCACGATCATGCCTTTCTCTTCTTTGTTTTAACCTTGCCCCTTACATATTACACACTTTCATTTCCACGCACTAAACTACCACACATTCCGGGAGACCAGTTGGGAGCTTAGAGCTTGTCCCACCCGGGGCGGTGCGCAGCTGTTGGGAGATACCAGGTTGGGGAAATCCCCGTAGCTGACGGGAGATCGGCGCCGGATTTCGCCATCAATCGGGGAAAGAACACTGCCCTCTCCCGCCATACAAATATGCACTAAACTTGCGGCAATAATGGCAGTTGCAGTTATCTCGCCCGGAAATTCTAATCATTCGATTTCTCTATGACTGCGACAAAACATTACTTGACAACACAGTAGCATGATGAATTGCTGCTGATAAGAGGCATGTGTTATACGAGTCATTTCGTTTTACGAATTTTACCACCATGTTAATTAGCCAACATCACTTTCGACCTATCTATGTATTCAGGTGATCAGTCTTCACGATTTATGTAAGTGAATCACGAGTCTTTGAAACGCCTAATTTTGTAACATATTTTTATAACAAAATAAATAAGACGACCTAGGATGAAAAGTCATAAAAAGGTCGATGAAGTCGTGAATTAGAACCGAGGCCCGGAAACTGACTGCATGAACCGCTGACTGGATTCTGCAGAAAGCTGCCGTGTAAGCGTTCAACGTAGCTGGTTAACTTACAGTAGCATTAGTCGTAGAAAAGTACTTCGTGAAATGATGTAATGGGTATTAATACACATGAGCTTAAAGATATTTATTCGTTCCATGTAAGTATCGTTATTTCAAACAAGTGTGTTATCACCCATCATTACATAATCTTTTCATAATATACTGTTATTGTTGAATAATCTCATAAAGAGCGGAAACGACTAGGTCGTTACTAGACAATGAGATGCATTGTGGTTTATAACCATCAAGTTCTTGTTAAACTAATTATGGAATGGACTGAGAAAATAAAATGATTCTCTATTATACGTTGTATGTTTACTGTACTTTTAATACCATATTCGTATTTATTATTTCGAATTTTCATTTTCCGTGCTAACCAAATCTGATCGAAAGTAATCGAATGAACAAAATACACTTACAGAATGCTATAGCCCGACTACACCTAATATTGTAAATGAAATGCCTTATCGGTGAGTTTAAAAGTGGATTTGAAGAATTCGAGAGTAAAAAGCCGAGCATTTTAATAAGAGAGGAGAAAAATTGATATGTCGATACATTTGGCCGCGTTTGAAGTACCACTGAATACTGCTGTTAAGGTTTCTTGTAAAAAGTATTGACGTAAGAAACATTCACAATACGTAATTTAGTGTTCTTTTAATCTCCCAGAATATTCACGTGATAATATATTCCGATATGACATATTTGGACAGAAATCACTTCGCGATGAATTGTATCTCTGCATATACTTACTTGTTCACACAATAAACGCAGTAAATTTGAATGATAATCGCTCGAGACTTTATTATAGCTATAACCCGAGGCAGGCAATTAACTTGCTATTACCTCTCGTCTTTAACGAGTGTTATCGAGATTGTTTAAGCGGAGGGTTTAGAGGCTTTTACCTTTGGCGGGTTCGAAGTTTGGAAGTCGGGCGAGTGGCGGCGCGGCTAAGACGCACACAGGTGAGCCACTCTCAAACTCTGTCGTGCACGAACCCCCTTCGCGGTCGCTTTCCCTTGTTTCACGCACTTCGATCATTCCAAAGAGATTGTTGCGCGTGCTGCTGCTGCTGCTGAAGTTTGCAGTTGTTGGCTCAAACAGCAGTTTCAGAAAGACTAATGGAGATTGTAATCTACCGTTTGTTGCGCAAGGAGAACGCGTTGTAGAACGAAAGTTGTAACATGAAAGCAATGCTAATAGTAACCCATTGACTGTAGTAGCTGCATGTGGCTCAAGGTAAAATTCTTACAGCTCTGTGCGCAACCACGTGGTTCACAGGTATTCTTCCGTTTCGGACCGCATGAACCATGTTCTGCGATACCAACAAACTTTAAACTAGAAGTTTCGGCAATAACTTGTGCATCATAAGCAATAATAGACATGAACATCTTATATCGTCATTTCTGACCATATGTAAATGACAACGTTTCTTGTCTTAGACTTATTATTAATTCTGCATTTAATGTGGGATCTTAGTAGCAGAATATCTTTCTTTACATTCATTAAGCTTACATTAACAAATAATACATTAATATATAAATGAATAGTTAATTAAAAATAAATAATAATAAATAATTTCATCGTTGAAACATTAACAACATTCTACTTCCATTTCTATTACTTCATCATACCTCACTGCATTACACTGGACTGTGATGTCTTTCTTTCACATACCATTCAGTTTACAACACAACAATACACGAAACTGTATTAGTAATAATACTAATAATAACAATAATACAATTAAATACATAGAAAAGCCTAGTAATTTAACAGTAGAAAATTATCATAAGTAATGCCACAAGTGCTATGGAAATTTTCAATAAATTCCCGACTTACGAAGCGAAGAGGGGATATATCTGATAATTTTCAAAGCGTGAGTGGTATTTAATAGGACTATTCCACGAGTGAAATTATGTTCCACAGAGTTTCAGAATGCCCCAAATATTGAAAATATGTTATAATCAAATAGGTTATATTGTAGCTTATAAGCGGTTTATTGGATATCGACATAGCGATCGATGTATACCGCTGCCTACGATAGATGTGCTAGATGACTGGCTAGTAGGGAGAAGTGGTAAGAAAACTCAGACAAAAGAAGCGATAAACGTTTTGAGATACACCGCCCTGATTGGGGCCGTTTGTATGAATTGTTAAATCCTATTGGTTTTAATTTCACTACTGGGATAATCAGAAATATACATTGATGTAATACATAAGCATAAACATACGTTTCATTGTATATACATAAGCAGCTAATTCTTTAGGTGCATATCACGCGCGCAGCGGATTTCGCGACGAGTTTTATGCGCCGAGCAATCGCCATTATCGACGATCTCACCACCCACCTCACCTGCGATGATCGGGCGGCGCAGGAGTGGAGTGGAGTGGGGGGGAGGGGGGGGGAGGCTGCCCGGCGGCGGTGGCGCTATCTGCGATCGCGCAGGGGCGGAAATTAACCCAGGCGAAGTGACGAGGCGGCGCGGTGTCTTGGTGAGACGTGAACAAATGACGGTGGCGCGCCGGAACAAACGCCTGCTGCTGCCCCGCGCGCTCGCCGCCCACGTGTTTATTCGCGCAAATCGCGAGAGATAGCGGCGCGCCACCGCACCGCACCGCACCGCGCCGCTCCCTGCCGCGCCGGGCAGAGTTACGGCGCGTGAGCGTGGGATGAATAACTTCGCAGAGACGTTCTCGAATGGATGTTTGAATCCCTCTAGTGTTAACTATTCTCCTCGAACTCTAACTCTCCTCGAAATGTTCACGTTAATTTGCAAACTATTTGTATATTTTGTATTCTTTGTATATTTTTGTATTTTTATTATTTTGTATATTAGTGTATTTTTGTATATATTAGTTAATTTGTATGTTTTTGTAAAGTTCCTAAGTTCTGTAATGTTAGGTTAGTGTATTCTGCAACCACGTTTTCAAACTTAATTGCGGAATTATTAATAAATCTAAATACAGCTACAGGGATTCGTTGAAATGTGGATGTTTTCATATTTCTCTAAAGGATATTTCACATCTCATCGTTAAAATCCTTCAACTAAAATTCTCTTTACACAAAGGAATAATAACATTAATTTGTTTCCCAAACCCATTTCGTTTCATAATATTAAAAACAATTTAATGTGGTCGTAAGGACAAAAGAGCTACAATACAAAACTGCAAATTAGAAGGGTAAAATGAAATCTTAAGCAGCTATCATATTTTGTTTTGGTGACGTGTGAAAAAATATACTATGCACTCCTTTAAACTCCAAGGTGGTAGCAGACATCTTGTGATAATCCATAATGTGAGATAGGAAATAATCGTCCACAACGAACACAGTTATATTTGTTATTTACAACATTCCAAATGTCAACTTTCGCGGAAACACATTTCCCATCTTCAGTGAGTCACTAATTCTTACATTAAAAGAAAATAATTTTGCATTGGGGGAATATTAATATTTTTAATTTTATTAATTACATATAAGGATTTATTCAGTTTAGATCTAGGGTTGAAATGGGTGGTAGAGATGAAAACAGGATTAAAAATTTACAAAGGAGTGAACCTCTGGAATTGAAAAAACTAACAAGTCTAAATGAAAGATTTACTCTATGTAGATTAACAAGGCCATACAACCTAGGACATTGGAGATTCATAACCTGAAGGAATTTCTTTTCATGTTGCGGGATAAGTAAATTGGTTAGTATAGTGTTCCTGTGGGACAGTATTGCAACCCATTTAATCATGTGCAGGCAAACGTGTCTTGAAGATTGACGGACATCTGGAGAGCATGGATCTGGAGAGCATGAATGAGATTAGCCACTTCTGATGCTAGGGTTTAGTAACATTTCATTAAACTCTTGCGCATAGTTTACACACAAATATACACTTGATGTTTTTATAGATTGTTTGTTCTATAACAGTTTTTTTATCTATTTGTATCAGTTACAGTTATCCTACTAACTTTATTTATACAAAGACCAAGGTGTGGCAGGTATTAAATAACGAATTGCTGAAGGCAAGAAACTATTGAGATTCTAGAGCATGATTAGCCACTACAGTAGTACGAAGCGTCCCAACTTTGTAGTCAACGGATAAGTAAAGTCAATGTTGGGCCGTAAGCCGTCGCCTGACTGAGGTTTTTTCTGGGTCTACTGAACGTATAAGAAATGTGGGAACGGTTCTAAGCTTTACACTGCCAATAGTAATTGTACACCTTCCAGTGTCTCAACTCCTATTCACTTGCATTCAACAAGTGATTAGGGGAAAGCTGTTAGGCTATGGTAAAGAATTTTTTCTTTCTATTATTATTTATTATTTTAATATTATTTTATTATTTTATAATTATTTTATTATTTCGTTATTTTTTCATTATTATTACATAATAATAATAATAATAATAATAATAATTATTATTATTATTATTATTATTACACAAATGTTTACTCAAAAAGGTTGAAAGTAGTTTTTTTGTTATATCCCCTGCGGCGTATTACTAAATCATTTATTTATTACAATGTGAGGAATACGTAATATAGTTATTTTATTTCTAATTTCGGAATTTGTCCTCCCCCTCGGCGCAGCGCCCACTGTGGGGCCCCCGCGGGGGGGGGGGGGGAAGGGGCGCGCGGCGCGTGCATTATTGAAGGCGGGCGGTGCACTGTGTGGTGCAGCGCACCTGCAGCGCTCGGCCCGCCCACCGCATTGCAGCCAGCGCCTGCCTAGCGGCCAGCCCCGCGGTCAACGACACTCCGAGAAAGTAACCGGCTTGTGTGGTGGCTCAGACGTCTGCATGGCACTGCAGTGCGTTTGATGGAAAGGAACAAGGGTTGCAGTCACGGCGGTGGAAGGATTTTTGAGCTACATAGCTAGCTCGAATTCAGCCTCTGGAGGAGAATTCTAGAGGTCGGCTACTTTGGTCGGTAGTTTTTCCGTGGTTTCTCCGATCAACACCAAACGAATGCTGGAGCAGTGGTTTAACGAACGGGCCACAAACCGTGTGCTATGATTCTTTTCTCTTCCTTGTCGTTTCTTCGCTTTTTACAGATACACACTTACATGCACTGCTCTAAAACACTTGTCGGGAGATCAGTCGGAAGATCAGTGCTTGTCCCTGCAGGTGGGAGATACCTGGTTGGGAAAATCCCGCTCACTGACGTGTAGGTCCACCATCCAGGGGAGGGAAGAACACGCTCACGATAAACATGCGCTACACTTACGGAACGAGTGGTCTTTCAGTTGAAGTGCCCGGAGTCACTCCCTCATCAGTCAATTAATCCACAAAAATACGGATTTCTATAATACTTGTTTCCAGTTCTTGCAAAAATTGAAAGCTGACTTTGAGAGCGGTGTCTATGACTTTGTTAAATAGCTAGGAAATGGGGGAAATACAAAAGTAACGAAACTGTTTCGATTTATGTGAATATTTATTTGTGTTATTTCACTTTTTCACATTCTACGCGTACTGACTAAATTCTCATTCTCAGTTCGTCACACACTTAACGTCACGACAACAAGGCTCCAACAAAGATGTCTCCTGCGATTAAATATTTGGTATTCACGTGTTCCGTTATCGAACAGCAACGTTTTTCACAATGTTAGTATGTTACAGAACTGCCGTACTGTGTAGAACGATGATGTGCAGAACGTTATCGCAGTATTCGCGAAGACAATTCTCGTTAAACCGTTTAACTGATTGAAGTGCAATCCCGAGAATTTCGTTTGTTGTTCGCGGTTGCGCGAACGGCGGCGAGCGAGGGCGAGTGGGAGCGAGCGGGTGCGAGTGGGAGCGAGCGGGTGGGAGTGAGTGGGAGCGAGTGGGCGGATGCGGTCGCGCCGCCACCAAGTGGATAATGGCGGCCGCGGGGTCGCGCGCGACGTGCCAGAGGACGAAGCCGCGCCGCGTCGCGCCGCGCTGACCTACTCGCCCGCCTTGGCTGCGGCCCCGGCGCTCCCCAAGGACGCCTCAACAAACCACCGCTTTTCCCACCTCGCCTCAACGTCCAGGCCCCCTTTTCGTATTTAAGTAAGAGGAGCTACACCGAAAAAACAATTTTCAATCAATATCAGCTGATGCCCTTGCAGTGTCTCTGACCGGGAGGTCCGAGGTTCGAATCGCCACAGTGATTTGTCAGCTAGATCGAATTCAGTCGTTATCTCGAGGATAATTGTAAGAGGTCGGCAGCTCTGATCGGTACTTTCTCGGGGTTTCTCCCATTAACATCAGGCGAGTGCCTGAGCAGTACCGTAACAAACGGGCTACGGACTGCGCACGATCTTTCCTTCGTCTTCCTTGTCATATCCTCATCCCTTACACACACGTACACTAACATGTACAACACTACCACACAAGCCGGGAGACTTGTCGGGAGCTTAGAGCTTGTCACGGCTGGGGCTGTGCTCAGCTTATGGGATGTACTTGGTTGAGGAACCCGCTAGCCGACGGTAGTTCGGCCCCGGATCTCGCCATCCATAGCCACTAACGACCCCAGTAGTTAACGGCCCCCGAATCACTAACAACCAACGAAAAAACAGGCGTATTGAATAAAATTTTGTTGAATATTTTGCAGAAGTGGCATTTTTTATTCCCCTGTAGTCGAAATTCCATTCTCATTAATAACCAAGATCTTTGAAATTAATTTTTGTTGTATAAACAATATAAATCTTGAAAGATATCAGTGTTATATATTTTAACGATATACAAAAATTCCTAAATATGAAAAATGAATCATTTATATTTTCGATATTTGAAAAATTAAACTAAAATTAAATTTTTACTTGGTTGTTAAGCACACGTAAAGTACACACACATGTAAAGAAAAAATTGAGCTGAGTTTAGAAAATTTAGAAAATGATGAAATTAGCTTTAGAAATAACTCTAAAAAAATGAATTTTTACTAATAATTATGTTACGAATATTAAGGTGCTGAGACTCAAGTTGAGTCATAACCGTAAGAATACCATTATTTCGAAAAAATATTGCATGTTAATTTTGGTGTCGTAACAGATAGTTTGATAGTCGAGTCGGCACATAGATGATTTAAAATAAACACCATAATGGTATACGCCTCTGAAAGCGTCAATTTCTCTCAAAACTGTAAAGATCAATTGCTTTGGGTGATCAAAATACTTTGTCTATAGTTGTTATATATAAATCTTATAATATCGTTTCGTATACGAAGTATTGTAGATCTGGAACTCGGAAAGTAAAATTTCTCTTCTGTAAATATGCTACAATCCATCACTTCCCCTTACCCTCGTTCAAACTTTATCATGTCACATCAAATCATAATGTTAATATATTTATAATTATTTACGTAACCCTTCGAGCACAAAGCGATTCATAGCTAGCGCTTTAACACTGTCGGCTACCCAAGTCGGTTACTTGATTTTTATTAATTTTATTCTTTCGGGAACCTTCATCTCTCGTCATTGGCATGTTTACTTACTTTTCTATCTATTTACATCGCAGTTTTGGAACCATTGTCCTGAGCACATGCTTCGACAGCTGAGTTAATTTTCCATTAGCGTGGCTCTTTGCTCACTGTTACTGACTGCTTGTCTCTTGCAGTGACGGCAAATGTCCTATGCACATTTACCAGTTTAGCGGATTGGGTAAATTCTGTATGTGAAACCAGAAGTGGTATATTGTTTGTGAAATCTGGTTCTAAAATTCACAAACAATATAGAATGTTCCTTAAAGTAGTTAAAGAAGGATGGATAAAATAAATTGTGAGAATAAATTAAGAGGAGTTTTCTACGACAGCGTTATTTTCTTTGAATAATTAAATTAATATTACGTTCAATATAATTTAATATTTTTATGACCGACGATCCCGCGAATCAACAAATTCGTATTTAACTTGATCACATTAAGACATTAAAACTAATGGCAGAGATAAAACTTATGTCGAATCAAACAAACTCTATTTTACCATGAAATGCATAATATAACTAGAGAGAGAAAACTGTGATTCACTACAATTTAACTACTTTCACTTTCTCGTAACTACTTAGCTGAACGAGAAAGACATGTAGAAGGAGGAGAAAGTGCCAATTTTTGGACAGAATCAAAAAATGCAACTTTTTGTGATTCCCGAGTACAAAAATAGCAAATTAGTTTCTTGAATATGTAATACTGCCAAAACCTTCGTTAAGTCAGTAATAATTCGGATAAACGGACGTATTGACGTCAATCAATTTTTCGGTATCAAGAACTAACAAAACACGAGTTTTGAGTACACAGCGTGTCAGAAAACGTAATTCATTTGATGTGGAAACACGATTTATCCACTTTTTTGTTACCAGAGCGTGAAAATAAGGTTTTGTCTTGAAAATTTGCAGTGTTCCGGCGAATGATTACAATAATTTCTCTTGTAATGAAGTAAGATCGAGAAAGTAAAATCAGAAATTTTTTTATACGTCATAAGCATTTTCACACTAAAACAGAAAATCTGGTTTGCGAAACGAACGTGACAGTGTTTCAATTCCAGCCGCCTTTTATATATACACCTTTTATGTATATTTTGAATATATTTTTCGGGTTAAGTTAATATTTTAATATTGGATAATTTATAAATTCAAAGAGTATTGCAGTTGTAGCACTACTAGTTTTATTAATAGAAAAACAAATTTAAGTTTATGAATTTACATCAAAAGGTGGATTACACCCATGTTCAAAAAAATAGTCTTAGAATTTGACCCCAAGAATATTAGAGAAATAGATGAGTAAATTTTAAGTCTGTCAATAGGATATTTTTTAATATTATTTTGATCAAACTATTTAAAATTGAGAATCAGCAACGAATATATACATCCGTTATAAAGGTTTTAGCTGAATAAAATTTTGGAAATATTCTATGTCAATTTCCAAATTTAATAGGCCTCGCAAATCCCACTTCTTTGAGACACTTCTTTCTGAGACACTTTAGAGAATCTCAAAATTCAAATATCCTTATTTCACTGTTGTAGAAAAATATATGAATAATTGCAATTAAGAGAGATATTAATATTACTAATGACAACCATTTGAAAATACTCATAATTGTTGTTTTGTGTAATGAATCCACGGAGAGGCGCTTGTCTCGCTGTGACTTGCGTCCTCTGTGTTTACGCTCGCAGTGATTAACTGTTCTCCGAGGAAGATTTGTTCGCGTGCATTATTGCCGGGTGCACCTCTTAGAAATGTCCCGCGTCTGCATATTTCCTAGAGGGCTGCTGTGTAAGGGGCTCATCCCTTCTTAAGGGGGTGCGCTCAGCCCCAAGCGGAACCCCGTGAAATAATTGAGCAGACTAAAAGCGCCTCCTTCCCACGCCACCCCAACTCGCCCCCGCCCTGCCCCCATTCCTCT
>BOPP01000289.1:1055003-1066225 GCA_017312745.1 Gryllus bimaculatus | reverse complement strand
ATCCAGCGGCAAGCAAACTTGCGTTCCAAAACTACGTCTTAAATTCTTCGCGTTTTAATAGAGATTTCAGAAGACGAAGAGATTTCGGATAGCATTGTTTTCTGTAGATACTTTGCTGTTATACTGACATTATTTCATCTCTTTTGGCTTTATGAAGTCTATTTTCGTGACCATGGTGTGCCAATAAGTGATGTTAACTGTAATCACGGAGAGCAAATTAGGCAGTATATCAATGAAACAGCCGAACAACTCTTCTCTATTTTTAAACAAATTATTTTTAAATAAATTATTTTTGGTTTGCGACTTTAAAACTTTTCAGGAGAACGCTTTTTTAACGTGCGTTGGTGATTTTGTAAGCGCCGTACTCACTTTCTATTTCAAATTATTCTATCGTAAGTAATAATAATAATAATAATAATAATAATAATAATAATAATAATAATAATAATAAATCTTTGAATAAACTCAATATAGCTTTGTCGAAATGTACGAGTATGAGAAATACAACCGAGAAATATCACTAGCGAGCCGTTGGTTTGGTTGCTCCTGTGAGAAAATGGGCAGCCCGCTCACCATCGACCATCGGCTTTAGTGTCCTCGTATAGCAGTAATTAGATTAAAGCACCACCACTGACCTTAGCAGAGAATATTCCATATGTTTTGTATGATTGAAACTGAATAGCTCTTCGTCAGAACTCAACGTCTTGGCTGTCCGGGTGACGCTGCGTTGCAGGCCGAGATGCTGACGTTTCGCCTGTCGTGTAGCAGGCTGTTCTCATTCTTGCCCTGAGGCTAATCAGTCTGCGACGCGAGGTCACCCGGACAGCGCGGAGTTATGAATTGGAGTTGCAGAAGCATACGTGTACATTATCTCTTCTTCTTCGTGTTTACTCCTCTTTTCTGTTCTTTTATAAATATTTCAAAATATGAGACATTATGTTCTCTGTAAGAAGTATAATTGCCAACCTACGTGTACGTGCAAGTATGAAAAATATTAGTAACACAGCCTTGATTTGGGGGTACATAAGATATCTAGGATTACATGATTCCTCTCAGTCATAAGTTTGTGTCGCGCAAAAGTATTTATCGAGGACAAAAAATCTATTGGATAATTCATTTTTTCATATTTGGCAATGTGTGCAATGGAACGTTGATTGGTTTGATGAGAGTCAATGAATTATTGATGTTCGATTTATGAAATACCAAGTGTGGGTTTTTACTCTGTAAATGTGTTTTCTTTTTAATAGTCATATCAATAATAAATTTAAAGGTAATTTCAAAACATAACTTGTTTCCCATCTAATTGTTAGGGCCCTGAAATTCTAATATCCAATTGGCAACTGCTGGAATATTGGCATTTGACAGTAAATCATGGGTACAACAGAATTTTGACACAAATCTCTAGATAATCCGGACTAACGTCGCCCTCATCATCCGGAAAGCGAGCGGTCACAATGAAACAATCTGTTCAGGAAAGCGTGTTTACCAGCGCTAGGTCGTTGGAAATCTGCACGCAGGGGTAGAATAACACAACTGGATCGATGTATAAACATTGAATTTAATACTGATAGTATTTTTGAAATACTCAATTTCTAGATACTTTTCAAGCTTTTTTGAGTTCTAATCAGTATCGTCAGTGCACGAGGGTGTTTTTTGAAATATTTAAAAAATAGTTTAGAATTCAAAGCTTATTGTGTTAATTGTGAATCTCAATGAAGGTTGTGATGTTTTTTTCGTATTATTTTTCCAATATTTAAGTATCCGATTTATTGGATAAGATTCCCGGCTTTGACTAAATGTATCAAGTTGCGGGCGTGAACAATTTGATGAGCACTTTTGATACACAATTTTGAAATTGATTAATTATTTATTGATGCAAGAGTTCAAAGGGTTGAAAGGCGTTTCTCTTAAGGGAAAAATAAAAAAGTTAAAAATCCTTTAAAAATATAATTGTTCAAAAATTGCACACATTTGACCGAAATTTACGTGAAAAGTACTCAATATTTCAAAAAATTTTCATGACATTGTTTCAATGTCTTGTAATGTTATTTATGTCTATAAAAAACACATTTTATCGAAAAAATGTATGTCTTCAATATTGAAGTTGTAGGAAGATGCCAAACATGTTTGAACTTTTCCAATTTAACAAAATTAGAGAATTCAACAAAAATTTTTAATCCAAAATCTTTGTAGCCCTTCTGGAGGAAAGTTAGAAAATGTAAGTATAAAGTACCTCCAAAAATCAAAATATACGTTTCACACAGAGAGGATGTTGAGTTGAGAACGTCGGTTGCTCAGTTTAGTCTCAAGAGCTGACCACAGACGGACGGACGGACGGACGGACGGACGGACGGACGGACGGACGGACGGACGGACGGACGCCCCGCCCCCATTTCGTCCCTCCGTCCGGCCACCGTCCATCCTCCATCCGTCCATCCGTCCAGCCGTCCATCCGCCCACCCGTCTACCGTCCATTCTCCATTCGTCCATCGTCCATTCGTCCATTCGTCCATTCGTCCATTCTGCCATTCGTCCATTCGTCCGTCCGTCCATTCGTCGTCCGTCCGTCCGCATTCGTCCGTGCGTCGTCCGTCCGTCCTCCGTCCGTCCTCCGTCCGTCCGTGCCGTCCGTCGTCCTCCGTTCCGTCCGTCGTCCGTCCGTCCGTCCGTCCGTCCGTCCGTCCGTCCGTCGTCCGTCGTCCGTTCCGTCCGTCCGTCCGTCCGTCCGTCCGTCCGTCCGTCCGTCCGTTCCGTCCGTCCGTCCGTCCGTCCGTCCGTCCGTCCGTCCGTCGTCCGTCCGTCCGTCCGTCCGTCCGTCCGGTCCGTCGTCCTCCGTTGCCGTCCGTCCGTCTGTGGTCAGCTCTTGAGACTAAAACTGAGCAAACCGACGTTCTCACTCAACATCCTCTCTTGTGTGAAAAGTATATTTTGATTTTTGGAGGTACTATACTTACATTTTCTAACTTCCTCCAAGGGCTACAAAGATTTTGGTTAAAAATTTTTTGTTGAAATTCTGCTAATTTTTTAAATTGCGAAAAGTTCAAAACAGTTTTGCATTTCTACAACTTCAATATTGAAGACAATTACTTTTTTCATAAATGTTTTTTATAGACATAAATAACATTACAAGAATTGAAACAATGTCATGAAAATTTGTTAATATTGAGTACTTTCACGTAAATTTTCGGTCAAATGTGTGCAATTTTTGAACAATTATTTATTTTTAAAGGATTTTTAACTTTTTTATTTTTCCCTTAAGAGAAACGCCTTTCAACCCTTTGAACTCATTGCATCAATAAATAATTAATCAATTTCAAATTGTTGTATCAAAAATGCTCATCAATGTTCACGCCCGCCAACTTGATACTTTAGTCAAGCCGAACTTATCCAATAAATCGGATAACTCTAATTATTGGAAAAATAATACGAGAAAAAAACATCACAACTTCATTGAGATTCACAAATTAACACAATAGCTTTGAATTCTAAACTATTTTTTAATATTCAAAAAACCCCCTCGTGCCACTACGATACTTGATTAGAACTCAAAAAAGCTTGAAAGTATGCTGAAATTGAGATTCAAAAATACTATCAGTATGAAATTCATGTTTATACATCGATCCAGTTGGTTATTCTACCCCTGCGTGCAGCATTTCCAAACGACCTTACGCTGGTAAACACGCTTTCCTGAACAGATTGTGCATTGTGACCGCTCGCTTTCCGATTTTGAGAGGGCGACGTTAGTCCGGATTATCTAGAGATTTGTTGTCAAAATTCTGTTGTCCCATGATTTTACTAGTCAAGATGCCAATATTTCCAGCAGTTGCCAATTGTGATATTAGAATTTCAGGCCCAACAATTAGATGGAAACAAGTGTATGTTTTGAAAATTACCTGTTAAATTTAGTTATTGATATGACTATTAAAAAGAAAACACATTTACAGAGTAAAAACCCACACTTGTTATGTCTAAATCGACATCAATAATTTCATTGACTCTCACAAACCCAATCAAACATTCCACTGTGCACACATTGCCAATACTGAAAAAACAATGATTATATCCAATAGATCTTTTTGTCCTCAGTGATAAAATACTTCATTGGGCGACACCAAACGTATGACTGGAGAGAATCATGTATCTCTTAGATATCGCTAGATATAAGTTGACTTCGCCGCAGTCAAGCAGTACGTGACTAACATATTCCATTCAATACTTAAGCACGTTATCTAACATTGTCTCGCGTTTTAAGTGGCGAGATTATACTACTGACAAGACGACATAATGGATCTGCGATATTTTGTAAATTACATTTAGAGTGAGCAAAGAACAGAGAATAGAGATGCTTAAACCACGAAGGATAACTATAGATGATCATGTCTCACGTTAGCTTCTGACAACTAGACTACCAATTCATAACATCCGCGCTGTCCGTGCGTGATCCTCGCTGTTGCGCAACTGTTAATAGACCTCAGAGGCATCTAATTGTATACGGAGAATCAGACCTAGCTACAGCGACTAGGTGCGGACCAACTAATAGTGCAGTCTCTGGCCTGCAAACGTGCAGACTCCACCACGCGAGCCAGCACATCTAGACCTAGTGAGTTTACTTGATCGAAATGAGGCTATTACAGTTTCCAATACATACAAAAAACCATATGGCAATTCTTACTCTCTAGCTAGTCTATGTGGTAGACTATTCAAATCATTATATACTGCTATTACTAAATTATGAGTGTAATTACAAGCGATCTGGCGAAAATACTTTCCAGAGGCGGGGACTGACCCAATTTTCTCACAGCGAGTCATTTCAATAACTCATAAACGAGCGCTTTCGCTAGTGAGTAGTTTGTCTACTGGATGTCTATTTCATACTGTACATCTTCCGACAAAGGCTATATGAGTTTATTTCAAAGATTTATTTTTATTATATTATCGTATATATCTATACTATTTTTATAGTATCTTATGAATTTATTTCATTACTTACTCGATAGAATAATTAGTAGAATATATGAATAGAAAATGTAACGTGAGAGTATACATGGCCTTACAAAATCAAGACCAACGAGACCACGTTTATAAAAAAGTCAGATTGAATCTCACATGAGAAAGTTATTAAAGTCGGACAGAACCAAACAATTATATTCGAAAAATAAATTTGTTTAAAAATAGAGGAAAGAGTTGTTCGCTTTTTTCATTGATATTTACTGCCTCAATTTGCTCTTCCGTGATTACAGTTAACATCACTTATTGGCACACCATGGTCACCGAAAAATACTTCATAAAGCCAAAAGACATGAATATAATGTCATTATAAACAAGCAAAGTATCTACAGAAAACCAATTGTATCCGAAAATTCTCTTCGTCTTCTGAAAATCTCTTTTAAAACGCGAAGAATTTAAGACGTAGTTGGAACGGCAAGTTCTGCTTGCCGCTGGTATCTTTCATTACCATCGTGGATGATATATGAAACGACGCTCTACCCGTTGTCCACAGAGGGCCCGTCGCCCGTCGCGCGTCGTTCCATCGCCCTTCGCCCATTGCCCTGACGCCCTCGCCCATTGCCCGTTCGCCATTGCCCTCGCCCATTGCCCGTCGGCCCATTTGCCCGTCGCCCATTTGCCCGTCGCCCATTGCCCGTCGCCCATGCCCCAGTCGCCCAATTGCCCCTCGCCCATTGCCCCTCGCCCATGTTTGCCCCTCGCCCATTGCCCCTACGCCATTCCCCTCGCCCCATTGCCCTCGCCCATTGCCCCTCGCCCATTGCCCTCGCCCCTCGCCCATTGCCCGTCGCCCACTCCCGTCACACCCACTCCTCGTCGGCCCACGCACCGACCCCACTCACCCGTCGCCCATTCGTCCATCTCTCTTTGCTCATTCACCCATCGCCCATCGCCCTCGCGTTCTTCCCAAGCAGCCGTCGGCGCGACCGCCAGTGAATGTTTAAGAGCGGCGGCGAAAGCCCGGCGCGGAGAGTGTTACCGGCCAGTTGAAAGCCATGAACACGTAGCGCGGGCCGATATTTTTCGGCAAGTTTGCCGCCACCCGCTTCCGAAATGAATTGGCGCTTGTATTTCACGCGAGCCGCGCTGACCCGGCGGCTCGACGCCCACCCCACCCCCGCCCCCGCCCCCGCCCCCGCCCCCGCCCCGCCCCCCGCGCCCCCGTCTCGCCCCAACTTTCCCTTTTTGTTTTCTGGCGCAAGCGGCGCATCGTGCGTCGGGAGAAAACGATGAAAAAATGATGTCGCGATACAACTCCGCGTGATTATTACCGCGTTCGGGATATTTAATTAAACGCCGGATTGCTCCTGACGAGACGCAGCATTGCCCTGGATGGGCTGTGACTTTCCAAAAACGAATAAGTGGACCGCCGCTTAGTCTTATTAATTCCCCATGATTATGTGAAATGGGTGTAAAGTCATCCAACCGCGGAATTAACACCGATATCCAGTTGATACATGCGTGTTGGTTAATTGAGACTTTAATTATAGACTAATACCACAAAACCGCTATGATTGACCGAAACATTTATTTGCAGCATATTTTATATCGAGTCCGAAAAGAAAGTTACTAGATCTACTTCTATTTGCCAAAATAGAAAGAAAAGAATTGCTTAAACTCTTTTTCATGAAATGAATGATGACTGGCTACTTATCGATGATATATACCCATAAATCATTTTCATGTGTTCTTTCTTGATCAAATATAACAATGAAAACGACCAAAAAGCGTTCTCCGAATAGTATTTTAATGCGCAAATTGTTGTTCTCCGTTAGAAATAGGCCAGAGTTAATATACATATGATCATCAGCCCTGCAACTGTTTTATGAGCTTTTATTCCTCCAAAATAATCAGACAAATTGAAAAATTAATTACAATTTTGCAATCACACAGCGCAAATTTTGTTGCATGTTCATTTTATAGTATTGTTTGGGTAGACGTACCTTAAAAAGTCCGTTAAATCAAGTAAAATTACAATCGCCATTCAATAAAATGAAAAGGATTTTTGAAGAATTTAATTTATTAATCATTCAGATGTCTTAAAATCAACGGCTATGAATATAAAATTCAAATTTAATTCTAAACGCAGTTTTTTTGAAAAAAGGGATAAACAGCGAAAATTTTCCAATGTACATGAATTGATTGTAAATCAATTATGAGTTAATAAAACCTATATGAATCCCAGTGGACACATTCATAGGTAAACCCTGCATGACTTTATTGAATAAATAAACTAATCGGGAAGTTCTTATAATCCCGTTCTTTGGCGAGTATATTTATTAAACAACAAAATGTTCTGTATGTTGGCTCTCTGTTCACTACAAGCGATTGGCCGATTGAGACTAGTTTCTCAGGCTTAGATCAATAACTAATTCTTGAAATGAAATGTATTGAAGACTGAAAGAAGCTGATTATAATAAATATTAATCACAAAGCTCTATCCTAAATACTATTAGGAATTAATTATTATTACATAATTCATGTTTTAAACATATATAAATATATCTATGAACAAATGTGAATTTTTCATATTCTCTTGAATGCCAATTAATGCACCCCTTTCGAAGTAAGAGCTAATATTTTTACGAAAATAAATCTATGATAAAATAATAGCGAAGGATTCTCCATTTATTTGCATATATCCCCAAACTTTTGTGGTTCTATTTCAATGTGTATGTGCATGAATTATTTGACAAAACTCAGATTAAACGAAACCGAGATAAGCAACGTGAATAAAAGGAGTGCTCCAAGCACCAAGCTACCTAGACGCTATTTCTCCCGGTTGAAACTTGCAAACAAATATCAGTTCGGATTTGCAGAGAGCGTTCGAAAACACGTATGTGTCATTGGCGTATAAGGGAACCAAACGCTAGAAGAGGAGGTGTTTAATCTAATAAATAAGGTGAACTGAAGAAATATCTAAAGGAAGAACTAGTGCGTACGTTTTCTAGTATGAATGTCTTCATCGGCCAACACTTTATCAAAAGACAGGGAGTCTTGGAAAACCGAACCTCGTACCACCAAAATAATAGGAAAGTAGTAAAGAATTTGAATCGTGTATTATTGAGCATAATCTCAGAAGAGAGGCCCGTGCTCTGGCGGGAAGGCGTGAGATCAATCTCCGGCGGAGCGGGTGCAGCAGAAGCGTCCTTGGTGATCGCGCACGTCGATTGCGCTGGCGATGGAAGATTGCGCCACGCAAGCAAGTCAAAGTTTGCCAAGGCAGATCTTTATCCCTGTGTGCGAGTGGGAAGATCCGTCGGGGGCGGAGGAAGCGGAAAGCGGGGAGGCCACGGAGAGAGGGAAGGGGACGCGAACGGGAAATCCGGGCGCGCGGTAGGCAGGAGTGGCGGGGGCGGGGAAGGAAAGGAAAGAGAACGGGTAAAGGGAGAGTGGGTAGAGGCACAGCAGAGGAGGGGGAGGCGGTAGAAGTGGGTAGGGTCTGAGAACGGTGATAGAGGCAATGGGAAGAGGCAGAGAAGTGCCGGGAGAGGCGAGAGCTGCCGGAGAAGACGGGGAAGAGACGGGGGAGAGACGAGGGAAGAGGCGAGGAAGAGACGGGGGAGACCGCCAAAGGGAAGAGCGGGGAAGCGTTGGAGAGGCGTGGAGAGCTGGGAGAGGTGGGGGGAGAGGCGGAGAGGGCGGGGGAGAGGCGACGGAGGGGCCGGGAGAGGCGGGAGGAGTGGGAGAGGCGGGAGAGGAGCGGGTGGCGGGGAGGCACGGAGGGCGGGGAGAGGCGGGAGAAGCAAGGTGCGGATCGGGGTGCCGGATCTGGTGCATCGACCAGGGTTCGTAGGACAGCGGCGGGGATGGCGGGGCGCGGGCGGTGGTCGGCGGCGGCGGCTGGCGGGAGGGTGGGTGGATGGGCGTGGGCGCGGCGGGGCGCGGTTGGAGGCGGCGAGCTATGGTGTCTGCGGCGGGACAGGGCGGTCGGGGGCGCGTCAGGTAAGCACCGGCGGGTGGGCGGAAAGAGCGCTGTAGAGCGGGGGGGGGCGCCGCCTCAAAGGATTTGGGAATGGAGCCGTCGCGCTCCCGCCACCGAATCGCGTTCGCCGCGCCGCCCTTCGCCTTTTTTGCGACGTCGCAAAGGCAAATTATGCTATAATAATGGCGTCGCGACAAGATATCCCAACCCTGTGTTTACACGCCGCGCCGCGCTGCCGCCGCCCCACTGCGGTTTGCGAGAAGCCTAATCGCGCGCTCCGCTGTCGCTGGGCCGCTATGCGCAGCTTCCGAAAGAAGAGGCGTCTTGCGGCTTTTCAATATTGCCTCTCACCCCCACAACGCCTTGTTATATTCCTAACGTATTACACACGACATTATTGAAGAAAAACAATTATTGAAGAAGAAGAGACGGATCACCAAAACAAGTTGAGGCCTTTTGATGATTTGAAACCTAATTAATTGTCTGAGTGGGATTTTGATAGTCTATATATATTCGCTAGCCTATATATAGTAGACTGAGTTAGATGATTAATTCTGCATGCGAGGGCAAAATGTGGGCCGTGGGGAAACTTTAGATTCATCGAAAGATTATGTAAAAAAAGTGCAGAGAAAGTGGTTTGAAAGAAGTAAAGTGAAAGGCCATTACTGGAAAATTCTATCTATAATATATATTGCATTTGAGTTAGAAAGAATGATCATCTATCATATACAAAGTCACAAAGGCCAGTTGCGGTGGAAAAAAGAAAGACGAAATACTCAACTATTGTACTCTAATTATATATGTATCGACTTACAGAGAACAAAACATAAAAATAGGAATATATGGAGAAGATTCGAGTACAAACTAACTCAAGCGTGCATAAGGCACATCGTTGGACTAAAAGAACAAAAAATCTGTTAGCTTTATGACCTTGACTTCGAAATACAGAATTCAGTAAAATTAGGCAAAATCTATATATTCAAATTTGATGCCAAAATTGCACAAACTACCAGACTCTATATCTATCCTTTTAAAATTTTTGAAATTTGCATTGTTTTGTCTTATTTCAACTTTTAACCGTATATATGATGATGAAATTATAAGATAATAATAATAATAATAATGAGTAGATGATGATGTACGAGAGTAGATGATATATATAATAATTAATAATATAATATAATATTATAATTAATAATAATAAATAATAATAATAATAATAAAAACAATGTGGCATGAGTATTTTTATTGCATAAACGATTTTCCATTTATCTATCTCTTTGAAAATATTGATATTATATTATTCCTTCTCTTTGCAAAGCAAGTGTGAAGCGGTTGTAAGGAAGCGAAATATGAATATCCTTAATGTTATTTGTTCAAAGTGATATCCTTTAAATGTATAATAAGATTAATTTCCACATATTTTCCTGAGTAGATCATCTTCTAACAATTCTATTTCTTGTGTATTAAGTCTTTGTATGTCGTGAAGTGTTTAATTGAATTCTTGTCAGATCGCAGATTACTCAAACAAGCAAAGTTACTACATACTCCATATGGCAGATTGTTTTTAATAGAAATTATTTGTTCACATGTGCTTACTTTTTATCTGTGCTCTAGTCAATGTTTCAAATATGCATGTAATGTGAGTTCCTTTCTATAAATTCACGAGCCGTCATAACTCCAGGAAGTCGTTTACTATAAAGATAAAGTCAAATATTTTCCGAGTAAGAAATATCATTTAACATGAAAAATAGAAAATCGTTAAAACGATCATTTTGTAACAAATGTTGAACAGATATTGACTGATAAGGCAGGGAATATTAATACCCAACACACGGTGTGTAAGAAATATTTTGCTGATGCTTGGTTTCTGACAATTGAAAAGTCTGTCGGAGATATATATGGCAAATTATCAGTAGGAACGACAGATAAAAACCAAAGCAGTAAGGGAAAAAAATATAATCCGAAAGAAATTTGTAACAAGATCTGACATCTACTTTGCACTCACAACACATTTCTATATCTCTCTATATTAGATATATGCTATTTTAAAATATTTCTCTCTTATTTCCGTTCAAAACACGCAGGACGTAATTTTCTGTGATTAAAGTCATTTAATCTCTTTCGTGACATTCAATTTTTTTTGTCATCTGTGCCGATCTGAAAACAACCTTCAATCGAAAAGTCATGGATTAATTTTCCCGGTGTCAGCTTTCAAAACAAATCGCGTAATGACTATCAACCTAATTTATTATCACCCAAACGAGAACGACGAATCTCTCTTCTTTGT
>BOPP01000289.1:1025503-1049280 GCA_017312745.1 Gryllus bimaculatus | reverse complement strand
ATTTTTTAGCACATGAATTTTTACGAACAATTTATTTTAGTTTAAATCCAAACCCCGTCTCTTTACCCGTTTTTTAATACATACCAGGAGAAAAATTTTAAGAAAAACATTTGCCAGTCCAATATTTAGGAAAAATTCGTTTTAAAAATTGCTATATTTCACGAAAAATTACGCAAAACTACCAATATTTTGAAAAAAATTAGTGACTTTGAGTAAATACTTTTAGTGACAGGACTCAATTGTAAGAATCTGTCGTTAAAAGAACAGATTTTTACGGAAAAAAATTGTCTTAAATGTGATATTGTAGGAATGACGTCCAAAACATTATTTAAAGTTTTGCGGATTTTCAGAGAATCAGTTATCTGAAGGGGAAAATGTGTCTTGTCCCATATTCTTAAGCTTCCTTTCGGTAATCCGGAAAACAAAGTTGAAAAAAGATTTTGGGGGCATGTCTTTAGAACAATTGAAATACTGATTAAAGCTTAATGTAAAAATACGCCCCAAATTAAAATATTGGCTTCAAGTTAAAGGAGACGTTCCTTATTCATTAAATCGACGATGGATAATGTTCAAGTTTTGGAGAAAACTGGCTGATTTAGGACGTAAACATGACACAGACAAATGGACTGGACAGACTGATAGTCGGCGGTATTGCCCGCAATAGACTTTGTATAAAGGATCAACGCAACGTTGAATTTCTGACTGTATAAAGTTAGAAGAAAGTTTAATTGTTGCATAAAGAAAACAAAGATATACCTATTTTCGGTCACCAGGAAGCAGTAATAATATATTTTTCTGTAGAAAAACTTATATTTAGAGCGCACAATTACAATACTTCTTTTTTTTTTACGAAGTAAGAACGGGAATGTGAAATGAAGAAGAATGCTACCAACCATCGGGAACGAGGACTAGAATTAAAAGTACAGAATAGAGCAACGGAAAAAGAAAGTACGAAAAACAAAAAACCACTTAAAAACGAAGGAACTACAAAAACGATCTTTAAAAAATTCTCAAAACCGTTACTTTAAGAATGAAAGAAATTGAATACTATCAGGTAAGTGTATTGAAAGGGGGCCCAAAATACCTCCCGGAATACTTGAAAATACGGTTAAAAATGCAGAAGGAATTACATAGAAAAGATATTATTTCCCGGAAGTATAAAACCAAGTAAAACATTGGTGTACCGGAAAAATGTAAAGAAATAATTGGAAAATCTATTTTACATATTAAGGGAAAAATATTTTATTCGAGTAAAATATTTTAAACATAGAATATTGTTAGATGGACAAGATGAACTCAGATTGCGCAGCAGAGACGCAGAAAAATTAGCATCGGAAAGACGGTGTAAAACAATGAAAAGCAAGAGAAGCGGAAATACGATGGACTTGCAATATTGTAAGTATAACAGCATCGAAATGTGCCTTGATAGTGGGGGGGGGGGCAGAGATGCTAATGCCGCAAGGCAGGAGAAGCTTGTGAAGTTCTTCTTAAAAAACATAACTGTGTTTTGAAAAGATGCGAATGTGAAGTCAGAGAGATATTGAAGTTGTTTCTTTTTTTGTTTGACCCGGCTTAATTTTAGTTAAAGAAAGACGTGAACAGATTAATATTCGTGGATAACATTAAATGTGGTAAGCTGCAAGAAATTGTATGTTGGACGACTCAAAACATTTTTGGAAATACAAGATGTTCGACAAGGGCGAATTTCTCTTCGACACTTTGCCAAGAGGCGATTCTTCATCAGAGGGGTAGAATTAAAAACCTCATTAAGGGACATTGAGAAAATATGTACTGTTCAGGCAAGAAATTGTAATTAAAAATAACGTTAATTTACAGTCAGTTCCAAAATAAAAGAATGAAGTAACAAGGGCCATCATAGGTAGGATAAAATTAACAAGATTAAAAATTAAGTTTGTCAATTCAGAGTGAAGAAAATATAGTATGTAACAACACATTTCAGCTGGTACTTCTCTGTCTTTATATAATGTCAATTAACAAACGACATTGTTGTTTTTTAAAAGTACTCAGTATTATTAAAAAACTACATAGAATAAATTCGATTCCAATCATAATAAATATTGATCTTGAGGCCGTAGATCGTACCAGCAGTTCATTTCAGGCCCTACAACGAATTGTATCATACGCCAGTCGAATAAAAATCGCGGTTAGCCAAAAGCCGAATTAATTTATAAGATAACTAGACGATATTGAAAAAGTTGCAATAGTGTACGTTACAGTGATTATCAGTATCCCAGAGAACCGATGAAAGAGATTACTTTGTAGAGGAAAGATTGGATCATTTATTATCATATTAATTGATAAGCCAGCAAAAATGTCAATGCAACGCCTTCTGACCGGGACGTTCTAGTTCGAGTCTCGACGGTGGCAGATGTTTCCGCAAGAGCTATTTAGCTGAGTCGAGATTTGACGCTCCCTGGAGGAGAATCTAGCAAACCGCGATTGCTCTGAGTGTGGTTTTTCGCGGCATATTACGAAAATAGGCAGGCGGACGTCGGAGCAGAGTACCCTAAAAAAAGCGGAGCGGACGCAGCGCGAGGTCTTTCCTTCCCATTCTTTGTCTTATCCTCAATCCTTTCTTAGCTCTTACACTTATATGCACTTGCACTACCACCACACATGATGGACACCGGTCGGGAAGATTCGAGCTTTGTCCCGGCGGTGGGACGGTGGCCCGACCGGTGAGCCGCCCACCTGGTTGGAAAAAACCCCCGTAGTGGACGATCGGTCGGCCCCGAATCTCACCATACGAGCGGGGAAAGATCACCGCCTGCTCCCGAGAGGAAATGATGCAAGTAAAAACTACGGGACTGATGATATTAAGCAGTTTGATGCCGTCCGGAATGCCGTTAAACCAATCAATCAATAAAAAACTCATAGTTGAATAGCCGCGAGAAGAGTTCGTAGATCTCAAGCGGGTGGAAGGCATAGACGGAACTGAAGCAGAAGCAAGCAACAAGTAAAGGTCGTGGATTGCAGGAGGTGAACGAGTGTTGTCGGCCCCGTGCGCTGAGACAGTTCGAGGAGTGTGGGCGTGTGGGAGGGCGGTGTGGAGGGGCCGCGTGTGGGAGGGGGGGGGGGGGGGGGGGGGGGGGGGGGGGGGGGGGGGGGGGGGGGGGGGGGGGCGGGGGGGGGGGGGGGGGGGGGGGGGGGGGGCGGGGGGGGGGGGGGGGGGGGGGGGGGGGGGGGGCGGGGGGCGGGGGGGGCGGGGGGGGGGGGGGGGGGGGGGGGGGGGGGGGGGGGGGGGGGGGGGGGGGGGGGGGAGGGGGGGGGGGGGGGGGGGGGGGGGGGGGGGGGGGGGGGGGGGGGGGGGGGGGGGGGGGGGGGGGGGGGGGGGGGGGGGGGGGGGGGGGGGGGGGGGGGGGGGGGGGGGCGGGGGGGGGGGGGGGGGGGGGGGGGGGGGGGGGGGGGGGCGTGTGGAGGCGGAATGTGGGAAGGGGGGGAGCCGGTGTGGGGAGAGCCAAAAGTTGAATGGGGAGGCGGTGCGAGAGGGGCGGTGAGCGAGGGGCGGCTGAGCGAGGGCGGTGAGCGAGGGCGGTGTGGGAGGGTGGTGTGTAAGGGGGTGGAGTCTAGGACAATCGTTGCGCTCGCAGCGTGGGCGGCTTGAGCTCATCTCCGGCGCCGCCAGCCACCACGCACCAGCCGGGATTTAGTGCCGTAGCGCACCCTCCACCCGGCTGGCTTGGCTCTCGCACGGCCCACCCACCACCACCCCCGCCCCCGACACGCCCCACCCCGCCCGTTTGCTTCGGCCGCTGCCAGCGCCACCACCCCACCCTCACCCCCGACCCCCGCCAACCGTCCCCGCCCCGCCCCCGCCACCGCCCGTCCAACGCCCCGCCCCGTCCACGCCCCGCCCCGTCCACGCCCCCCCGCCCCGTCCACGCCCCCGGCCCCCGTCCACGCCCCCGCCCCCTCCAAGCCCCCCGCCCCGTTCCACGCCCCCCGCCCCTGTCCACGCCCCGCGCCCGTTCCACCACGCCCCGCATCCCCCCAATCTGCCCGCGCCCCGCCCCCTCCCCGCCCCTTCCCCCGCCCCTCCCCGCCCCCCCTCCCCGCCCCCCTCCCGCGCCCCCTCCCCGCCACCTCCCCGCCCCTCCCCGCCCCCTCCCCGCCCCCTCCCGCCCCGAACCCCCTCGTTCGGCCCCACTTATCACCCCCACCGGCCCGCCGCACCATCGCCAAGCCACCAACCCCACCCTTGCCCCCCGCCCATCCGGCCGGCGGGGCAGGGGCAGGGGCAGGGGCTGGGCCTGGGCCTGGGCCTGACTGGCTGCGCGGCGCACGACTTTCAAAGGGCTACGGCCGTGCGTTTTGGCGCGATTCCACCTCAGTTATTTTGAAAGCAATCCTATCTTTTGTAATGAGAAATATATGTAGTTAGCCCAGAGCGAGAGAGAGATATCCTTGTGATTACGTTTTATACAGTTTGATCTGCATGTAAAGTGAGTTACCAAGTATAATTTCAAAATATGAAGTGGTTATTCTGTTCTCAGCTCTGATAAATCAGTCTTAAACAAATGAAAAATCAACAAGAATTATGCCTTTGCGTTTTCTGTTTATTTTTTGTGGATTTACATGTACAATACTTGTCACGATAAATCTGCTTCGTTTTTCAGGAAATTTATTGAATTAGTGTATTTATCTTACATTAAAGTAAGGGAAAAAATTGAAGTGGTCTTAATTAAAAATTTAAGTGAAATATTTATGAATGTGTTTAAAAGAATTTCAAAATTGCTATTTTATGTTTGATTTAGATTTCTATATTATTTTTATATTATTATGTATAATATTATAAATTAATATATATTGTTACTCAGAAATATTTACCTTCCTAAGTTCTTTTGAATATAGTGAATAGGATGTGCATTGAAATTTAGTGAAGCTTGTATATGATGTATGCCAAAATGCTATATGTACTTCTCACATCATTTGGGAATCTTTCCGTTTTAAGTGTATGACTTCTTCTTTAAAATTTATTTCATATTGCGGATGGATATGCAATGTTCAGTTTAAACTTAACATTGTTCGCAGTTACAGGCTTTCAGTCGAACTTATTACTAACAATAAACTACCTTTGAAGGGAGGCTTGCTGAGCAACTCAATTGTTTTGTTCTAGATTACTGAAAATACTTAAGAATGCTTGTACAGGATACCCATTTTTATTCGACTTTGCGTTCTGTTTATTTACCCAGTTAACGATTTCTGCTTTGGCTGATCAAGGGCAGAATTGAATATAAGTTCTTGGCAAGGTATTTGGTTAGGGATTCGTTTGAGGCTTGATTCAGTGTGGAGTTAGAGCAGTTGGAGAAGAACCAGTTGACTTAAGATATAACTATTAGAAATTTATTTTCTTTGACTTGTATTTTTTGAAGATTATACTTTGCTTGTGTTGAGTACCCGTACAGGAGTAGAAGTCTGATTGTTGATTTGTATGTGCTAATAGAATTGTTTAATGTTTGTTTAATTGTTTGATTAATGATCGGTTTCAATTGTACGATGTTGTGGTGTGTATGTGAGTTTTATAGTTAAGGGTGATTTTGGCATGGAGTCTGTCGTATTTCCCTGTTTTATTATTTAATGCCCATGAATTTATACTTCTATTTATTCGTAATAGAAAAGGAAGTGAATATGGTTTGAACGTAAACATTTTTGTGACGGATTTTGTAGGATTGTTTTTAATATGTCATTTGATGGGCAACTCTCTATTAAATAAAGATGAATTTTAATTTCAATTCCTATATAGTTTAATGATGGGTAAGATGTAGAGATTGCACTGTCGTCCGCAAATTGTGCTATTTGAGTTAACCTAGAGGTACGCATGCGGTGCGTAGAGGTTGAATAGGAGAGGAGAGAGTGGGCTTCCCTGCAGTTCGACTGCGTTAGCTTCAGGTGAGAGTCCCTTTATCATTTTATAGAGTTATATTGTGGTTCCAATTGATGAGAGTTTGTGTATCAGCCTTTCGCCCCAAACTCGGTAGAACGCTTTGGTGATATCGACGAAAACTGCTATTGAGTGATTGAGTTTTTTCATGATATATGGAGGTGATCGGTTATGCATAGAGGCTGCTGTTGTGTACATCATTTATCAATGAAGCAAAACTGGTAAGGGGGTATGATTTTTATTTATTTGACGTAATTATTTAATCTCGCTAGGATTAGTTTTCCAATTTTTTGCTAGTGCGGGAGAAGTTTCATGGGCCTATATTTATGTTTGCTGTGGTTCGTGTTTAGCTTAAGGATGGCGAAGATCAAGAAATACTTCCAGGTTGAAAGATTATATACTTTTTTAAGGAATCAGATGAATATATGTATATTTGTAATTATGTCAATGAATTGGGGTATATTTTTGAAGATATTATTAATTTTGAAAGGCCGACTACTTTTTTATTTGGGAGAGTTGATATTTTTGATTTCTTGGGGAGAAAAGTATTTAAATATTGGTGGCGTATTGTAATGACGGAAGTTGGCAAAGTGTTGAATTTGGGCTTGACCTGTATGGGTTGGGCGTGAATGTTTCAGCAATATGATTGACTAAATTTTAGGTTTTCTCACTTGTAGTAGGGTTTCCCCCATTAGAATTAGTTAAAAAGAGGTTAATTTTTGTTTTCCTTAGGATCTTTTTAGAGAAATTCCAGAGTAGTTATAGATGATTAAGGATTGTATTAAGTTATATTTCGACTGTTAGAACATCAAAATATTTTGAAGAACTTCCTAAACAATAAACATGAACATGTATTCATTTAGGTTTTTGATTTCATGTAATCATTCTTAGTTACCAGATAAATCTCATTATTTTCTCCTGAGAAACCCAATTCCGGGTAGTATCGTGAAATCTCTCGAACAATTTCATTTTCAGCGCCTTTGCACATAACCCACCCTGCCGTCATGCGCGTTCTGTTTTCTGCGTATTTTCGAAAGCTCGTTTCAACGTCTCTTCGGTATAGGCGCATCTTTTGCGTTGTTAACCTAACATCGTTAACCCAGACGCGGCGCTCGTTTCTGCCACGACCGCCCGAGGGCAGCAGAGGCGGAAACTCGACTTCGCGACGTGATGGGCCCCACCCCGCACCAACCGCATCACCCCGTCTCTCCTCACCACTCCGAACCTGCACCAACCGCATCACCCCGCCTCTCCTCACCACTCCAGCGGCGCACCAACCGCATCACCCCCTCTCCTCACCACTCCAGCCCGCCCCACAAGCCAATCCGTATCATTTCTGTCCTCTCCTCACCCTCCCGCCCCGCCCCGCACCAACACATCGCCTTGTCTCTCCTCACCACTCCGGCCCCGCCCCACACAACCGTATCATCCTAGTACTCTCCTCACCTCCTCCGCGCCGCCCCGCACCAACAGCAATCACCCAGGCCTCTCCTCACCACTCCCGCCCCGGCCCCGCACCAACCACGTCAGCCCGTCTCTCTCACCACTCTGGCCCCGCCCCGCCCCGTTCACCCATACCCCACTCCGCCTTCCATTTCTCAATCCCACTTCTTTCGCCTGTTCACAGCCTGTACCGCCTGTCACCACTTCCCACGCCTCTCCCCGCTTCTCCTCGCCCCACCTCGCCCCACCTCGCTCCGCCTCGCCCCACCCCGCAATCCCTGCACGCTCCTTCCCAGTCTCGCCTCGCTTTTTTTACACGCAGTACAGTAATGAAAATTGAAGTGATCTTGAATAATTTTTGCCTCATTCGTTCAGTGAAATGAATATCGATTTAGTATTACAGGGTTGAGTAACGAATCACTACCGTAATGCTGTAATTTTTAAATGGCAACATTAAGAACAAAATCGGAGTTTGAACAATATTTAATAATAATTGATAAATTCTAAAATTGACCATTTTTAGGGAAGCGTAAAAAAAGATGCTAATGATCCATTGAGTTTTACATAACAAATTTAGTACTGTAGCCCGAAATATATCAGAATGCTACGGAATTGTTCTTAACTGGGACCACTGTTGGTACTTTTACTGTAGGCGTAAATTCAAATACCTGAAAAAATAGTTGTAGTTTGAAAAGATAGTTAACAGCTAATTGAGAGATGGAGCTGATATGCATTATCAATCAAACCCATTTGAAACGTGCCAATCGGAATCGAACTGAATTTTTTATATTTTTTTAAAATGAGGTCTGTAGATGTGACAAGGAAAATCATAGTCAAGAAGTGCAACAACAGCACATACTTTTAGGAATTATTTGTAACGGCTTTGCAATATTATACTACTACGAGAACCTAAAGAAGTGTTTCCAAACAGGATACTTTTTTTCTCGCGAAGACTCGAACTTACGGCAATTGGGTTCCCTCCCCGTGCGCTGTACCGCTGCACCTTGTTGTCGCTCTGATGTAGTTCTTGGGCCAAAACTTAAAAATTTAATTGCATCTCTTATAATTGCCAACACGCAACTTTCGAAAATTTAGAGATAAATACGAAAATGAGACCTCTGCCATTCTTTAAAGGGACCTTTGTTTTATCCGTGGCAAAATAAAGAACAAATTTAGAGCGGCTTTATGGATTTTTTAAAATTGCAATAATTTCTAACACATGCTACGAGAAAATTGTTAGCTTTAAAAAAAATATTACATGGATTTTTTTAAATATATGATTTTTAGACAATTTTGAATTTAAAAAGTCTGTTCTATCTTAAATTTCAAATTTTTGAAATGTTAACTTTTGTCAATTTCCAAAAATATAGAGTTCACTGGCAATGAAAATAACACCATCTTTTCCTGTTTCATAAATACGAGGGAAAATTGAAAGGATGAATTTTGAGCCGTTTTTGAAATAATTAATTCTTCATAAATTGCCTATAGTTGACAAAAATTAATCATATTTTTAAAAAATGGTGCATTACATTATTTTAAGACTTATCTTTACAGACCATTTCATTAGCAAAAAAAACTCTAAACACCTAAATATAATTGTCATAGGTTTATTCACATTTTTACGATGATATAGAAATTACGAAAAACATTCCAAAAGTTTCGTTCATAGTATGAACTTATAGTATTTTTGATTTTAAGCAAATCCATAATAAAAAAGTGGAATAATTTCATACTTTTTGAGAAAAACATTGCTGCAAAAATTGAAAGATAACTTTTTTTAGGGTTAATTGCTTATCGTTTTAATAAAGAATTTTTAACCACATTAACGTTTACCAAACGTGTTTTTTCTAATACGCCAAATACGTTCATTTAGGTAAAAAATGTTTGATTTGTAGCTATAACTACCCGTGTACCACAACACGACTCAAGTCAAGGGGCAAATGCAGTTTGTGCTAAGTATTACGGGAATAAGTTCCGTGAGCCTCTGAGGACGGCTGTGGTGGCCCACTGTGCCCCGCAAACGACCTGTGAGCCTGCGGAGCCCGCACCCTGGCGGGGCGCTGCGCAAACAGCGGCGCCGTCCGTCGCCATTTTGGGCCGAGGCAAGCGGCAGGTCGCTCGTTAGCCGCTGGCGGCATTGTCTTGCCGGCGGGGGCGGGGGCGGGGGCGGGGCGAGAGGCACGCTCGCAAAGGCAGCGGCACGACGCGAGTATCTCCGTCTCGCAGAGGAACGGGGAGAGTGAGAGAGAGAGAAAGAGAGAGGACAAAGGGTCGAGAGGAGCGCGGAAGGAAAGCGGATGGTTTGTTTATTTACGATGTTTTCAAGCGCCAGAATAGTTAGAATGCATTTTGTCTTGCAAGTCTGCAAATGGAAAGACGTGTTCTTTACATTCATCTCGGGCATTTTGTTTTTCGAATAAGAATGCGGTGCTTTGTTGAATTTCGTGACTGTTTTACTGTAAAAAATTCTGCAAACTGATGTATAAATGACTTTTTTAGTTCATTGATTTATTTTCAAAATATAGTAATGTCATAAATTAGAAGGAATAATGATTACTTTTGAATTATTATTATTATTATTATTATTATTATTATTATTATTATTATTATTATTATTATTTAAAGTCTAGTAGTAGGGAAATATATTGCGCAAACACATTTTTTTATTACATTGTTAGGCGTCGTCTAAAATTGAATATTACGCTCAATATTTACACCCACAGTTTATGATATATTATTTACTCTAAAAGTGAAGTGTCGTCCCGGTTAAGCATAAAATTTATATTTTCAATTTCATGTATCCAGTTGCCACAATATTGCCGAACTATTTCCCTACAACCTATCTTTATTAAATCCTCACTTTTGAACGCATACCAGACGTCACGTATAGGCAATTACTCGGCCACGTATGCTTAGCGGGTTGCATTTGAAAAGGATGATCGATTCTGAGTACATTACATTGGGCGCGAAGGCACGTTAAATGTTTAATAATATTTTTAAACTATTGTAAGGGTGCGTACGCTTCAATTCAGAAGGGGAACTTCCAAAAATCAGTGATATAAATAATACTTATTTCCAGTTCCACTTTTTAGATATATACTTTTAAACAAATGAATTTATCGTAGGAGAGAATTTACCACTGGGCGTAAATACTGATCTTCTATTTTCTAAAAGGTCCTGACAATATTTTAGAATTAATATAGTGTAGAATTGCATAGAAACGTGTGTATGTATGTGATCGTAAATAAATGTCACACACACACACACACACACACACACACACAAAGTCACGGACTTCATAGAGAAAGGCCGGCGCAGCATTTTCATTTGAATAAAACGAAAACAAAAACGGCCCGTGCGGCGGGGCCTGGTTGAAAAACTAAGGCGAGCATTCACTGCAATCTTTGGAGTAGAGCGGTGCTCGCGGGGCTCTCGCAGCCGGCGCGTCGCGGCGCGGCGCGGCGCCATCTCGTTAATAGCGAGGCGCGCGTCGCGACGCCCGCTGCGCCTCTGCGGAGACGCTCCGCTCCGCTCCGACGCGTCGCGACGCCCACCCGCTCGTCCGCGCCCCCGGCGGCGGCGTCGCGGTGCCTACGCCTACGCCGACGCCGACCTCTCGGGAATATGAAAGGCGGGGCTTGAAATGGCGGCTGGGGGCCACACGGTGGGCGGTTGCGATCGGCCGACGGCAAGGCTGCTGCTTCTGTTGCACTATCGTGAACTGCGCCTAGTTTGGGTTGATTTTCGACACTAGTTATGTAGCTAGGTGGATTTCAGATGATAACTGGAGGAGAATTCTAGTAGCCGGCTGGTTTGGACGGTGGTTTCCTGTAATTTCTCCGAACAACACTTGACGAATGCTGGAGTAGAGCCCTAGCAAACGAACCTCGGACCCCGCGCGATCGCTCCTCCCTCTCCCTTGTTCTATCCTTACGACTTACGTACACTACACTATCACATATTCCGGAAGACCGGTCGGAAGCTTATAACGTGTCCCGGATGGTGTGGTGCCCTGCTGGTGGAAGATACCTGGTTGAGTAAAACCCCGCCAGTCGACGGTAGGTAGGGTCCTGATTTAGCCATCCATCTGGGGATGATTATCGCAACGCCCGGCGATAAAAACATGCACTACACTATTGAGATAATTGCAATAAACAGTTGAGCGCCCGAAACCACCAAGCAAGCAAGCAAACATGCCAGCAAGCAACACTCGATTCACGTCAAAATATTACACCATAAACTGAGAAACAAGTATCTACGCGACAACATTACTAATTTAATTAATATTTACAAAATGTACGAAAATACCTAATAGGCCCTGATATCTCGGTAGCCTTTATCTCTGCGTAGTATATAAAATATATGGGAGAAAATATAGATTTTGGGAAATAACCAATGTTGATTTTACGGTTTTAATAGACGTGTTCTTTTTAGAGGGGAAGAATGAAAATAGAATTTCTATTACGTTACAACTAATCAGGCTCTATGCAAAAATATGGTTAACATTCAAAAGTATATATTCAGAAATCAATACCCCAGAAAAATACGTAACGTTGTTGACATTGGGGGAGATTTGACGTTGTTAGTCACAGAAATACTGCGAAGTTGAAGGGAAGAAAGAAGGAAAAGCTATAAACCGAGCTTACGAAGACTAATTAATAATTTTGGTACCTAATAAATATAGAAGTAAGACACAACTCGTAATGTAAAGTAAAAATGTAAATTTGTTTTTTAATTCTAAATAATGAGGTTCCCGGAATAATGGGATCTGCTTTGAAAAACTGATGAATTAAATAATCCCTTGAATAATAAATAAATCTGTAATAATATTTTGTCGACAATATTTTGTAATATTTTCCGTTGTTTCTTTCTAGAATATTTGTGTTGATTTTGGTTTTTTGCTTAAAATTTCAAATAGATCTACTAGGTAAACCCCTTAGCAACAGGACATTAAAAAATGTAGACTATTTCAATAAGAGAACGGCAAAATGTTTATATTTGTACGTTTTTCAGTAACTAATATATTGTTGGTAATGTTGATATTTTGCTATAAACTAAGAGAAAGGATTTACAGGTGGCAAGATTATCAGTAACCTAAAATCTGAATAATACTACTACGGATCGAGAAGATCTTTCTTTCTTGAAAACCTTGACACTCAGACCACACCTCCTTACTTTTCCTCCCTGAACTGTAGGTTAGAGATGATCGCGAATTTTGATCCAAAATCCATATTAAGGTTCTTTGTGATGTCACTTAGCACACACGACAGGAATAAGGGGTATTAGTGCTGTTCAGAAGATGATTAAGATTAATGAAGTTGGAGAGAAGATGCCTGAACTTTGTACCTGAAAATCCACTTGTATATATGAATAGAGGCGAAACTGTTATATTACATTCTTTTAAGCTGCAACTTGGAAAATACGTCAGTGGTAATCAATAGTTGTGCTGTTCTGGAAATCACTAAGATATTTTGTTTTGGAAGCATTTTGCATGAAGAAATAAGACATTTTCATCGTTTTGTGGAAAATGGCTAAAAATTTGTTCGTATTTTGTTTTCTGAAATAGAAGAAAGAACGTTTATAAGTATGGTACAGTTTCGATTTTCATTAAATTATCTGACATTATTAATGTCTTAGAGTTTCTGTTTATAAAGAAGTTGAACTTTCCATTGAATCGTTGAAATTTCCTCAAATCTCGTTATATTTATTTAAATTAAATTTAGTGGGTTTCAAACGTTTATCACTAGATAGACAATTTATTAGCGCCTTTATATTGTACACAACATTTTAATAAAATAGTCTGTGTGGTATAAAAGCACAATTTCAATGAAATTATAAAATTATCATGAACGCGCATCTGTCAGGTTTCTGAAGGTAGAAGACTATGTAAATGCAAAGATTTGTGAGTAACGCGATTATCTGACATGTGTCGTTTAAAAATGGTTTGCAGAAAACAGTGGTTGTATTGTTCCAAAATGTGTAAACCTACCGTATTTAATTAGCCTTTGAGAGTTAATACTGAAGAAGATGACAATTGGGGTGGGAGGGGTCTATTTTCCAGATAGTGTATACTGTGTAGATTCCCCCCCCCTAAATTTTCTACAGCCCCATCCCAGACATCTCTCATTTCCCGTAAATCCTTGCGGATCAAAAATTTACGATAAGTTCAACTTTCCAAACCATTTTCCAACCGCATTGATTCTTCTGAATTGGATGTTTGTTGCTTTTAATCATTCAATTAAAGATCTGTGAATGATGATATGCACTTTTTTAAAATATGAGTAATATTGTGGAGTTATAACGTCACTACGACGGAACACTTTGTTGCGCCGCGCATTCCCGCTACTTTTGTTAGTATTTCAGCAATTCTTAGTATTATTTTTCACTTTGGGGATAAATTTTTAAGTTCGTTCAAGCCTTTACATGTAATATGTTATCCTTCACGCAAGCACGCTCACTTTTTCTATTACCCGCTTTTCCATAAACATTTGGTTTTATTAAAGTGCAGATAGCCGGAAGGTTTGGCCTCACCTGTGCTACAAGGGGGGAAGCTGCGTGGGTGAAGCTGGTGAGGGAGGCGGGGCGGAGAGGGAAACGTGGTGGAGCAAGGGCGAGGTGTGGCGGAGCTAAGGGGAGCGGGGCGGAGGGGGGCGGAGCGGAGTGCGGAGGAGACGATGAAACCGTGGGCGGGAGGAAAGGGGTGTGCGTGGACGGTCGCGGTCGGGACGGGTTCGGGACGGGTCGGGACGGGTCGGGACGGGTCGGGACGGGTCGGGGACGGGCGGACGGTCGGACGGGTCGGGACGGGTCGGGACGGGTCGGGACGGGTCGGGGACGGGTCGGGACGGGTCGGGACGTCGGGACGGGTCGCGACGGGTCGGGACGGGTCGGGACGGGTCGGGACGGTCGGACGGGTCGCGGACGGGTCGGGACGGGTCGGACGGGACGGGTCGGGACGGTCGGGACGGGTCGGACGGGTGGACCGGCGGACGGGTCGGGACGGGTCGGACGGGTGGGACGGGTCGGACGGGTCGGGAAGGGGTCGGGGACGGGTCGGGACGGGTCGGGGTGGCGTCGGGGGCGGGAGGAGCGTGGGAGGAGCGAGGCGGGGTGGGGCGGGGTTGGGGCGGAAAGGAACCGAAGCCGAGTGGGGCTGAAGCGGCAAGTGGTGGTGGAGCGTGCAAGGAACTGATTGGCGAGGGAGCGGACGCCGCGAGGCGCGGAGGTGGGGCTGGGAGGGGCGAGCCGCGCGCGCGCCGGTGGCTGCGTAAATAAGCGAAACATTCCGTTTATTAGGCGCGCGCGCTCGTGGAAGCGTAGGGGAGAGGGAGGTTTAATTACGGTGAAACGCAAGCGCGCCTCCCACGTACCCGTTCTTCATGCGGCGGGGGGGGGAGGAGAGGAGGCTGCACGGATCATTTGCCGCAGTTCGCCGTCGGACCGCCCCCGCCCCTCGGAGGACGCGTTGTTGCGCCGCCCCCGTCGCCCGTCGGGTCTTTGAATGGAGCTGCAGGTGCGCAGGATGAGCTGCAAGCATCTCTGCGTTCGTCGGACTTTCTTTCACAGTCGTTTGATGTTTTCTTGTCGCTACTCAACCCGTGAGAGAAGCATAAGGAGGGCGGTATTGGACATTCCTCTAAGGCCTGACATGAGACAATAAATATGTACGCCGTGGGGAGCGTTTGTTTTCTCTGAACGCTAACGGTTTCGTAATCCTTCTCAAATCGTATTAGAAGTATCGAAACGAAATCACAAACACATCCGACAAATAAAATGTTTAGTGAGGAATATTTATATTACTTATAAATAAAATACCAATATCAGAAACATTTGGAATTTATGTTCAAACATTCCTAAATGTTTTTGTTTTTTAAGGTCGCATCAACGTCTAAGTCATTAGTGACGACAATTTCTTGTAACGCTATAGTAAATATGAAGATGACGATAGGGGGTGAAAGAAAGAACACAATACAGCCATGCGCGAGGCGGGACTCGAACTCACGATCCTTCGGTCCAGGGTCACTATGGCACTACTACCTTAGCGATCTCGGTCATCCGGACCGGCTTACCTAAATGTTGGGATTGAGATTAACTCAAATATCTAACCTCTTCAAATTACTATGTTTTCAACATCTGCATTGGCGTATTAATATGTAGTAATACTTGAAAAATAAAGATTTGTTTATCGTATAGTCTTAGACCATGATGTTACGGTCGATGATCATCGACAGTCGAAGATAAATTAATTTTAATTTTTATTTTTACAATTCCGTCATCCTGACATCGGCCAATCTGATAAATGTTAAGAATATTTTTAAATTGACTGTCTGTGATAGATGGTACTCAGAAGTAAATTCACAGATTTATTCTGTCCTAGAACAATCTAGGTAATATTGTCTGGCAGTTGATTCGAAGAAACGTTAAAATGTTTGTTTCAGTCATCGAGTGGGCCCGCATTGTCGTAGGAACAGAGCAACATAGCAATACGATGGATGTGAGTTGCATTGGTTTGAAATATCAGCCTCCGGGAGTTCTATTTGCAGCAGATGCTCTCCAGCTGCTTCTTCTTCCATAAACAAAAGAGATATGGGAGAACGTGATGTCAGCTTAACGCTGGCAAAAGGCAGTTTTCCTCCCCATATGGGAAAGACGTTGAACAGAGTTATACGTTAATTTCTCGATTGTTGCTGATTGTAAGAGACTGATGGTGAAATAAGTGTTACTTGTTCTATCAACTAAATGTACTCTACCACTATTCCACTTTTCCATGTTTATTATTTTGACTAATTTCTTTTTTTTCAAAATATATCTGCCCGAAGCTTGCAGAGAATGTGATAGCGTGATTTCTGGGATCATCGTGTTTTTGAATGTACTGTTAGTTTCCAACCGTGGCAGAATAGTAGTTGCTTTTGTTTTATACGGAACAATTTAGCCTCTATAAGCAGGCGATAAGTTGTTAAAATTTACATGTTGATATTGAACAATTTTATTTTCCATTAGCGCAAATCAATACTCGAACATTGACTTACCTGTGAATGAAAGCTTTTCCCCGTCTAAAGATTTGGTGTATGTAACCCTTGGATATCTTTTATATATCTCTTATATATTAGTATTTTGTAAACTTGACACACCTCACTTGCTCTATTTGTGTGTTACAACTGAAGCTGACGGAAATCTGTAGTCTCCTCAGAAAAACAACCGAACTTTAATTATAATTCATAATTTGGCATGCTGGAGAATGATGAAAAATCATTTAATTAAAATACTATTTTGAAGGTCTGTAATTTCATGTAATGAATATCAAACGATGATCGTAGCACAGAGTGTATGAAGTTGATCTTATTTGTTTGCAATCCATCCTTTTTACATTTTACCATTTTCGATACAAAGTTTTTCTTTACCATATATCGTCTTATCTCCATTTTCAAACTCATTTCCATAACGCTGTTCCCCATCGTTTTTCTTTCTCCCATTACTTCTCCGCTTGTGACGCTCCATTGCCCGCAGCCTTGTCTTCTATTGCGTTCGCTTGGCTTCAGCCCCTCGTCCGTCCTCCCGCCCGCGCGCCGCCCCAGGTCTCGTCCGGCCTCGTCCCTTCGGGCGCGCACCGTCGCTTCCCGGCGCCTGCCGCGCGACTGCCCGCCGCGCTTCCATCACCCCTCCCCCTCCCCTTCCCGCACCGCCGCGCGCTCCTGCCCCAACGGCCGCTGCGTTGTGTCGCTTTCCGCCACGGACCCTCCACACCCGCTGCCCGCCGCCCGCCGGCCGTCTGCGGAGGTCAACAGCGCGGAAGGACCCGCGCCCCCTCCTCCCTCCCCCCTAGCCCTCTACCAACACCATGCCCGGTTGCTTCACGCCCCCCCCCGCGAACGCCACGAACCGCACCGCACCGCACCACGCCACGTACAAAACATTATGCGTGCGAATTCTACAAACAGACACATTACGGGAAAAAGCTGAATACACGAACATAATTATTAGAGAAAAATACGTTTTTTTTAAATAACACTGCCATCTTTTTCCATTTAATGTGTTGCAAAATAATGTGGAAAGGAATTTATCTGAACTTTCATAGGAACAATACAATTGTTTTTAAATTTACAGTGTAGATGATACACTCGTATGACTCAATGAAAACGACTTTAGGAATAATTTATTGACACATGGATCACATCTTGCTTTCTCTGTTTAGCTCATTATCTCACTGAAACTTGCGTGACATAGTGAAAACAGTTTTTCTGAAAATAAAACTCTTAGTCCTTTCTACCCGTTGTGTAGTACATATTCTGCCTATTAGTTATCGATGTATGTGTCGCATTGCCAGCCTGTTTTTCCGAAAAAAAGATAGAGATGTCAAATGTCAACCTTATCTTAATTTAAACGAGCCTCTTTGATGGATTGATAAAATCTGCTGTCATCTGCCGGCGGTCAAATCAAACACTGGTCAGTTTTTTCGCGCAGAAATGCCCGAAAGCTTGTGAAGGGAATTCGCGCGTTCACGAATACACGACGAATACACGTCTCCAAGTGTAATGGGGTTCGTTGTATATCTTGAGGCGAAGTGTTAAGCCTCCCGTAGAACGAAGAATGAAACAGAAATAAATGGAATGTGGCTTGTGAAATGTTGTTAGGACGGAGGACAGACGGAAAAGAATGAGCGAGCCGCAGGAGAAGGAAACAAAAAGAACCCTCATTGAGCCCTGTGGTTAGAGATGCATGTGTGTTTGTCCTAAAAACTCTGAGGCTAAGGCCCACCAGCGGTGTCCCGGCCTTGAGGACATGGGTTCGTGGACGTGTGGTCATCACAGACATCCCTAACACCTTATTCTCGCCTTCCCATCCTGATAAGTGGACTTTTGTTATCGTAACACAGCGGCAGTTACTGCGACAAAGAGAAGTACACACTATAGTGTTGGCTCCACCGGGAATCGAACCCGGGGCCGCGTGGGAGAAAACGAGCACACTGACCAAGAGCAAATAATGTGATTACGAATTAAATATCACCTTTTCTGCAGAATGAAAGCTTACTCACCTTTCCAAACCTATTGGATTATTTAATTAGGTATAAAAATGAATTAAATACGGTTATGAAAAGTGCAAAATTTATGGGAGATGGTGTCTTTCTGTATTAATAGATCGCACAGTCTCTCGGGGTGAATACCAGGCTGCCGCGTAGCGCGCAGATATTTAAAGTACATAATCTTATTTAATTCAAATTGTGTTTTCAATCCGTCTTCAATTTTAAAATTATTTCAAACATATTATTGTAACATTGTATCCATTTAACCTCTGATGTTATCTACTTATAAGTTGCTTTAAATAACGTTTACTTTCCACTAGCTACTTACCACTTGTAGATTATATTACACTTAAATTTTTGAGATTACATTACTGTTTAGACTAATCTGTATATTTGTGACATGTGGTTAGGCGGAAGAGCGGGACTGAAGGCCCAAGCCTCGTCATATTAATTAAGGCATATTTTATTATTATTATTATTATTATTATTATTATTATTATTATTATTATTATTATATAAAATTTACAAACATACGAAGAAGGACGCGCCAGCCTTAGGGTGAGGCATAGGGTGAGGTTCCCCATCAGCCGAGGGGCAGACGGGAGGAAGAGCTCGACAGAGCGTAGAAGGGCGTCCACGCCGGATCTTGAGCGGAGGTGGATGTGGGGACGGGACGGCAGCGGGTCGGAGACGCGTCTCGCAGTCGGTTGAGCCTCGAGAAGGCACGACGCGTCGCACCCCCTCCCCCCCGCCCCACCCACGCATTCTCTCGAGGCGCGCCCGATAAATTCCGCTGAATATCTCCGGCGGGAGCGGCCTCTTGAAGCTGATAGGCCGCGCTGAAGGCGTGGGACGCTGGGTGGAGGGGGGGGGCGGTGAAGCACGAGGCGCTGAGTGGTGTATTCGGAATTGTTCCGCGTGAAACTATCAGCGGTGCTCGTTGTAGAGAGGGATTCCGTTGTACGAGAAAGAAGTCTGGTGCGAGAAAAGCCTCAGCGCATTTGGCTCAAGACTTTTTTCGCGCCCGTGATCATTAGAAACAGTTAACGCCCATGGTACGTTCATATTTTTTTTTACCTAATTTTATTGATTCAAATGTACTTATTTACTGATGAACTAGACATACGGTGCACAGCTTCGCATCACAGTTCTCTGATGAATAAAACTTACAGGAAAAACCGTATTGTGTTTTATAAGAGTTCTAATGACCGAACAACAAGAAAAGCCTCAGCGCATTTGGCTCGACACTTTTTTTCGTGCCAGTGATCATTAGAACCTGTTAACGCCCGTGATACGTTCATAATTGTATTTTACCTACCTAGATTTATTTATTTACTAATGAACTAAACATTCAGATGACTGTTCATATTTACCTCCCATAATTCCCTATCATAATTCCCTCTTTAACAGATCATGTAGTATCATTCAACTGAGAGCATAGACTTCCACGGGCAGAGTCGGTATTTAATTGGCTGTCCGGGTCCGCTGGCGGAGGTGCCGACGTTTATTACGCCCTGAGGAAGGTTGCAGAATGGCGACCGAAATGTCGGCACATTTGTCATGGATGCGGCGTCATCTGGGCAGCCAATTAAATATAATTCAACTGATTTATTTTTTTCTCAAAACAACGTTCCTCTTGATGTAAGTCAGTTTTGCAGTGCATATCGGGCTCGGTATCAAAAGCAACAGAAAACAATAACGAAATGGTAACAAATAAATATATTTTCGCTTCAATCGTGGACTTATAAATATGCATCAGAAATATAAATAAATGGGAAAAGAATAATGTAATATTGGTTCATGAACACATAATTTCTCGCATTACTTGCAACGGTCATGCAATATATAATACTATTTGAAACTGCAATAGTGTTTTCAAGTAGAAAGTTTTATCTATGTTGTGATTACGAGACAGAGATTTAAATATATAATAGCATTCATATTATTCTTTATATTACCACCCTTACTTGAAAACTCGTCTTTCTGAACATTTTCAAACACATAATTACTTTGAAATTTTCGTTGATATTATTCAAGATCTACATAACGAAGTAACGTAATTAAGAAAATCTCTATCTTCAATATTTTAGTTACATGAAGACGCCGCGAACGTTCTCGACTCCGAAAATTCTGTCGAAAATAGTTAGACAAAAATGGAACTTGTATCATTTCTAAAAGCATGCTTTGCTCAATTCGAGAAAACAATTCTTTTTTTTCAAAAAAATGTAACCTTTTTTGCAATTTTTGCAACTTTTCAAAATTCAGAGATTTTAACGAAAAGGAGCCATGCAATTTTTTAAAAATATTACCCCACTCCTCTTTACATTATGTGAGAGCGATGTGTAATCAGAAAATTTTAAAAGCGTATTTGAGAAAATGTAGTGATAGCCTCGAGGCTTCATGTAAGGAAAGCCTAATATAAAAATATTTATTTAAACCTCTCAGAGCCTCTAGTTCGTCCAGATCGCTGGGAGAATATCAATTGCAGTGAAAATCGTCTGGACAGCTTTTACTGAAGATGCATGCGCAGATTGACAAACGGAGGGTTCCTCGTCATCCCATATTGCGGTATTAAGGACTCACTTTAAATGAGAAAAGAAGAACATATGCACTCTAAGGAAAGTCAAAAGTCACACTTTTCTTCATATCATTCACTTTTAAAACGAAATGTTTACGTATTCTGGAACACCCACCATATTTCTGGAAATGTAATGGAAATATTTAATATTGAGAAAGATTGGACTAGACGTTTGTCATAAACTAAAGTAGGAAGTCCTGATATCCACTTTAATTAAAAAATATAATGTATCACTTAAATATGATGATTTGATATTGCGTGAATAATCGCTTATAAGATTTTTCATTTCTAAACCGTAATATTCCAACCAAACAACACCATATCTCCTCTTATCTAACTACGACCTCGCACTCAAACACAGTTGCATGCGCTAGACATCACCAAATTCTTTCATTATACTGATTGCAAACCACACAAACAAACGTATGTGCGACAAACGATTGCAGATAAGCGTTTTTTTTACTAATGTTGAGGAGGTGTTTATTCTTTAATAATAATATCAAGCGACAACATATCTCGACCCCTTTTGTTTCAAGCAAAAGTCAAGAAATTCGGTTGATTAGAACGCTGAAATTTCTTTTTAAAAGAAAACTCTTAGTGTTTTCAATACAAAGTAGTACTTGTTTGTATTAAAAACTAAGGTTTTGGTTTATAATCGCGTTCACAATCGATAATTATATAATTGCATAAGAAATAAATTTCAATCGTAAAAGTATAAATGATACCTGTTACCTGTCTTCATGAAAAAAATTACTTCTTCAAACGCGACAATGAAATAAATCACGCACTATACAATGCATTCAAGAAATATAAAACACTATTTGATGACATTAAAAAAATAGATTTTGATAGGTAACGTGTATGAACCTTTTCTCGAAATGTAAATTTTGCATTAACTCAGAATTTTTTCTCTCTGCAAAATACTACTAATTACTCGTACTTTTCAAAAACATGAAATACATTTAATTTAATAGTCGAGTGTCTTCTGCGAAATGTTAAACAAAAGTTTTCTGCATTATATTATTACGCATTAAGCATTTTTGAAAAAGCGCAGACAAAAGTTTTTTGCCACACGGGTTACAAAACGCGGACTAGGAATACTACAATGCAAACCCCGGTTACATGAGAATTTGTCGACAAGCACATTATGAAATAACGTCGCTGTTGACCCGCCTAATGCAAGCTGACTGCATGGTCCTGCTGTGGATAATTCTGTCCTCTCATTTCTGTCTGCTGAAATGCTTGCCTCGGGTTGTCCTAACAAATTTGCTGATGTGTACCATTGAGAAGTAAATTGGGAATGATGATATCGAGGAATGTTCGGTTGATTGGAGGTTAAAAACGAAAAATGTAGTGAAGAAACAGTTGATTGAATGTTGTATGTTTAGTGAAAAGCAGACCGCATCAGCTTAGCAATAAGTAAAAGATCACAATCTCAATATTTATTACTAAGCTACCGTGTTTCTCTTTACTTTCCCGAAGTAGTATGGTTAGTACATCCATAACTATACAACTAGAAAGGTGCACCACATAGCATCATTAGTTCATTGCGTTTAGTATTTCACAGAAGGTAGCAAATAAGCTTCCGGTTAACGCAATCGCGCTGCCTGGCGTTTGAACAATTTCACCGCCAGGGCTTCGCAACCACTAGGAGATGAATTCAGTTTAGATGCCATTTTGGAATAATTGGACAGGATCAACTTTGCAACTGAAATACGATGAAATTAGAAGCGGAAAACTTCCATTATTCGAAATTCGTCTCCTAAAATATGAGAATCTTTGTTTTGGAAAGCAGTGTGGCACTCAAATTTGATTTCACTGAGCGATAATATGTTTAAACTGCACTAGACTTTCCAAAACTCCTTGTAAAAATGAAATGTCAAATAGTATAGTACGGATATAGTACAGTAGTGTAGTATTAATTAATGTGGTAAACAATACAGAGCATTCATTCTCATAATCTCCCACATAAAGCAAACTTTTGTTTTAAATAATTAAACTTACAGGATTACCATTATCTTTCAAATTATGTCATCGAAATTTATTTCCACTCAGCAAATAGCGAGATACAAAGACAGACGAGCACTGTGTTACAATTTTCAATTTGCAGTAGATTTTAAAGAAGTAGGAAACCTGTTTACGCATTTTATCCACTAAACTTTCCCCCCACAAAGTTTAGAATTTTTTTCGTACATACGCTTCTCAATAAATCACAATCAACAGTTGCAACAAATGTGAGAATTTGGGGTGAATACCAGAATTCGAAAGATTAGAACACGATAGGATGTAGGTATTGTAATGGCTTAAAGGCCTTCGGCCTAGCCTCATAGGATCAAGTGAGCTAATTCGTTTGTAATAATTACCTATTAAAATACAAAAAAAACAAATGTGAGAACGTCAACTTAGTCTAGAGACATGCTGCTGGAAGAGACTCTTCTTCAATCCTTCGCTCAATACATTAAAACGATAAGTAAAAGTAAAATTGTTTAAGATGAAATCCTGAAGATCTGTTTGTGCGAGGAGTGTTTGTCCTAGCGTGCTGGTGCGCGCACTGCATCGGGGCAGGCGGAGAGAGGTGCTGCGCTCTGCAGGCGAAGCGCTCACCTGGCGGCGCGAAGCGTTATCTCCAGGCTGCGCGAGCCACGCGGGCACCGCGCCCGCTATCGATGGCCCGTTGCGTTTAACGCTGTAATTTAGAGCCGCCCGCCCCACCCTCCGCCCTTCGCAGACCGCACAGCCGCCACCCAGCGCCGCCCCGCACCCGTTCACGCGCCCACCCCTGTTCCCGATGCAGTCGCCGCCCTCGATCTCGTCCTTGACCTCGCCCTCGCCCC